>CAJQZJ010021607.1:0-11626 GCA_907164525.1 Lophiomys imhausi | reverse complement strand
AGAGAGAGAGAGAGAGAGAGAGAGAGAGAGAGAGAGAGAGAGAGAGAACTATAAGCCATCTTGAGAATGAGTGTACATACCTTTCAGGGAACCATGAACTTCATGAAGTAAGTTTTAATAAAGATTTACAAAATAGCCCCCTCAAGTCATGATTTTTGCCTGGAGGAGGTTTAGCCTCTGGGAAAGGCTCCCTTTATCTATGTCAGCACTTGTCGGGGAGCCTGGGCTCCTGACCTAGTCAGGAAAAGCCAGAGGTTTTTCCTGGACCTGATCCCCTAATGTGAGCCTCCTCATCACCTCAGAATGATCTTCAGGAGCATTCACCCGTGAGTATAGGCCCTTTCACACATCCCTCACCCACTGGACCACCACCACAATCCCACAATCGGAGGGCCCCTCTTTTTTCTATACAACAAGCCCTAATGATTAACCTATTAAATAATAATCTCCAATATAAAGTTGTTTAGACATGGGGGTGAATTAGGGTTAAGTTGGGTCAGCAAGGTGAGATGTCTGATTAATATTGTTACAAAATGCTAAGAAAGCTATATTAACATATAACCAGAAAATATGATATTCACCAGAACTTGATCATGTTTTCACTTTATTCTGACCTATAGAAAGATCTGAGATCAGTTTTGGGTAAATCATACAGCTCTCAACATTCTGTAACAACAACCTGAACTGAGACAATGGCATAAAAATCCTCTTCCTAAGCTTATGCTTATATACTGACATTAACAGGGGGAACATGAGTGAACTACTCAAGATATTTTTTTCACTGAAATATAGAGAAAAAGTAAGAGTTCCCCCCTTATAAATTGGAATAGATATCTCTAGTGTATCTGGTAGGGTACATCAGAGCCTGTGAACCAATGAATGAGAGAGAACAAGTAGAACCAGGATTATAACAATTTATCCAAATACACATTTTCACATTAATGCAGTGAAACTCAAATATAAGAATTACACTCCAATACATAATGAAACTGTTGATTGGAAGTGAATATGTGCTAGGAAGAAAGAATATTTAAAAGTAGATTAAAAATAAAATAAAGAATTTTATAAAATTCAATGATAATAGTGTGGACAAAGGACAAGAACAGAAGAAAATTGCACAATCTACATGAGTAGAATTTTTTTTCAATCCTGGCAGAACAATTATCTAAGCAATGCCAACAGTCTTTACTGTCACATGAATAAGAAACAAGATGTTCATTAATGGAGCTGTCTTTGTTTTTCTGGTGACATATATATATATACACATATTCTTAAGCATGTGTCAATTTTGGAAATACTTTTTGACAATTCAAAATACTAATTAAATATTACAAAAGATAGATGAAGGAATGAACCACTCACTAGGTTGGGGGAGCGAGAGTGAGAGTTTCAGCAGCAAACCCTCTGCCACATTCATCCCCACAGACTGAGCATGATTATATATAGATGGGTGGCATGGGAAAGCTGCCACTGGGATGTTGAACAGAAGCCTCCATGCCAAACAGACCCTATTTTCCCTCCTGGTGTCTCCTGCTTACAGAGCTATCAAGTTTCTGAGCCTTATCTTGGTTTCCCAGACAGCCTGGCAATGCCCACCATTCACCAAGGGGTCAGAGGCCATACACTGTGATGTCACAGCCCATGCTAGTCACCATTGTCTATGGCAGACCCAGCTGACAAATCGTGGCTTATGGGTGTGGCCTGCATTGTTCAAGGAGAGTATGAAAGTCAGCTGGTTGGCCTTCTGGGCCAGACCCTTGTGAGGCTTCACAATGGGCAAGGGGATATGAAAATGCAAGAGGGCTGTTCAGAGATGGAGCCATCAAATTCAAAAACCAGCATAACTAAGAAGGGCAAGATTTGTCTAAAGTCCAGTACTTGATTTTCTGCCAAGACCTGCAGTAAATCCACTTCCAGAGATGGTAAAGGGATAAGTTAACACAACCTATTTAAGTTCCCTGTTTTGTCTTTCAATGAACACCCCATAGAAAACCTACCCTTGCCATGCCTAGTCTAAACTCTGCTCAACAAAAATCCTACAAAGAAATGTGGTGACAAGAGTTTATTTGGTACACACATTCTGTCCAAATTCCATCAAGGGAAATTATGGTAGGAATTAAAGCAAGAACAGAGGAGAGCTGTTTTCTCGGAGACAGAGACAGGTAGATGTCTGATTTTGAAGCCAGCAGGGCTACATAGACAGCTCCTGTATCACAAGAAAAAGGTTGTGAGGGGGACTGGATTTGAATCTCCAGAACTCATATAAGCTAATGTGTTTGTGATCCCAGTGTTTCCATGGTGAGATCAGAGGCAGAGACAGGAGATTTCCTAAAAGCTCCTATAGCAGATAACTTGATGTATACAGCATCAAAACAAAAAAAGAACCCAGTGTTGAGGTGCACACCTTTAATCACAGCACTAGGGAGGAAGAGGCAGGCGGATCTCTGTGAGTTCAAGGCTAACCTGGTCTATAAAGTGAGTTTCAGGATAGCCAGGGCTGTTACACAGAGAAACCCTGACTTGAACAACCAAAAAACAAATGAACAAAAAAAAAATGAAAATGAGACATCATCTCAGGAAGAAGCAAAGCAAGGACCAACACCCAATGTTGGCCTCTTTTTTCCCACATGCACACTGTGGCATGCATACATACACACTGAAAAGGGGGAGGAAAATCAAAACAAGTTCCACTCCCTTAGAAATCTGTTGGAGACTTTGGACATTTCTGCAGTCTGTCTCACATCCCCAGTCATCTCTACTTTTTGGGATATTTCAAGATGTAGTTAGTGACTGGAACTATAGGGGCCAGTGAGTGTCTTTCATGACTACCATATTTCTCTCTCTCTCTCTCTCTCTCTCTCTCTCTCGTTTCATATATATTTTTAGGTTTGAATGCTTTGCCTGTGTGTTTGTACATATGTGTGCATATCTCTCCCCACAGAAGGGGTTGGGTCCAAAAAACTATAGTTACAGATGGTTTTGAGATGGCATGTGGATGCTAGGAATTGAAATCATGTCTTCTGCAAATACTCCAAACCACTGAGCCATTGTCCAGCCTCCATTTTTTCCCTTAAGCCATTTAAATTTAACCTCAGCATGATGGAATGTGTTGGTTTATTTTCATTTAAGTTGTGTGTGTGTGTGTGTGTGTGTGTGTGTGTGTGTGTGTGTGTGTGTCTTCTGTGGATTGAACCTACACTTTTGTGCATGACACTGAGCTTTTTTGACTGTCCCTTCTTTCCTCAAAGTGGTAGGTTGTTTGGAGTCAAGGTCTCATGCTATAGCTTTTTTTGGCTTAGATCTCACTGTGTAGACCAGGCTGGCCTTGGAATTAAAGCTGTTGACCTGCATTAGCTTACCATTTGCTAGGATAATGAGTGGCTATTCTAGTAAAACATTTTCTACTTGAACATATGGCTTTTATAGAAAGAGTTGACGTCGTCTAGTCACTTCACTGTACGTTGAGCTGGATGCTTTATGATATTTCATTACTACTTCATTGTTATAGGATAATCTAGCTACTATCCTCCTTTCTTAATAAAGAAAGGGATGTTCTGCAAAGGGAGGCTACATTTGTTAACCCTGCAGCCATCCACAGTCTCTGTTGTGTCAACTCTGCTCTCTTCAGCCTTGCATGGAACATCCTGCTCTTAGGATTTGTTGAGAATAGCCACACTGGTTTGCCCTCCTGACTACTGTGCAGAGTCTAACTTATGTCGTGTAAAATGTACACATCTCCAGTATACCTTACTTTTCTTTTCTCTATGACTGGTTGCTCACCTTGGGTTGTCCAAGGCCATTTCTTGAGAGACTACCCTGGTCATTACAGCCTCCTCAGTTGTCTGTGTTTGTACTTAATTTGTTCTCTTAAGTGTGCACTCCCCGAGTGCCTAGCATATTATGATTGAGTTAGTGGTTTTCTGTGCTTACTAACCAGTGTTCAACAAGGAAGCAATATAATTACTGATGAGGAGGAGATCTCTAAGAAGATAGCTAACCAGTTGGACAACATAGCGGATATGCCAGAGTATGATGTTGCCTACCACATCCACCTCCCCGTTGACCTCAGAACCCATGTGGTAAGGGGAAGGTGACTGTTGCAGGAGCTAAGTTCCTAAGATGCAGTGGGAGCTGTGAATAAATCTGCACAGAAGTTGGTTTTTCTTGAGTCAGGAAGATGACTTGGTGGGTAAAGGCTGCCAAGTCTAATGACTTGAGTTTGATTCCCCAGCACCCACATGGTGGAAGGAGAGAACCAACTCCTACAAGTTGTTCACTGACTTACACAGTGTATACACACACAAACTCACTGTGAGAATGGCTTTTTTATTCTAATAATTTTATTAACCTGAATAGCTATAGTTGAGTTAGAATGGCTCAGAACCTGCCCAGCATAGTGCCAGCAGCTTGTTAGTAAAATTTAATGTCTCTGTGTCATTTACTTGGGAGCTAAGTGGACTAGCGTGTAGTAGAAATCCCCAGTAGATACTTGGGAGTAAAGGGAACATAGTGAACCTACAAAAATACTTATATATTTTTACCTACATTTTCTTCTAAAGGTGTTTTCCTTACATTCATGAGTTTTAGATGGACTTTGAATTTTGTACTTTCATAACTTTTGTACTCTTTGTCTGTGGGAAATAAAAGTTTCTTCCCCATATATTGAACATGGAATTATTCACTCATTCCTGAGTGAAACCATACAGAGCACAGACCCCCAGACAACACTGGTCACACTGTAACTTAGTCATTTTTGGAAAAAATATTTCCAATGTAGTAAGGCATTTATGAATATAAGTAAATATATGGTAAGGTGATAGCTTTTATTCTGATATGATTTACTCAAATCATAGTATTATATTATTTCTGAAATAATATCTGTGACCTAGAAAGCTAAAAAAATAAAATAAAAATAAATTGAGACAGGATTATAAAATTTTCTCCCTCCCTTTCCTCCTTCCATCTCCTCCCAGCTACCTTCCCTTTAGCCTCCACTATCTACCCCCCATACCCAGGTTCATAACCTCCTTTTCTTTACTGTTGTTACCCATACATATGTATGTGTACATTGTACACACACACACACACACACACACACACACACACACAAACACACATTCAGTACTTCAAGGATTGTTCTTTGTACTGTATATTATATTCATTTGACAACTATATGAAAATACCACAATTTCAACAGAATAATTTCTCTGTACTAAAATTTATCTATGCTTCAGGTATTTATCAATGCCTCTCAGCCAACCATTAATAGTTCTTCTTTCACCACTATTTTATTGTAGATGAAATCATACACTATATAATCTTTTACTAACTAATTTCACCAGCAATAACAGTTGGCTTTCATCAAACCATGTTTTTATGATTTAATAACTTATTCTTTAGAAATGAATATTCTACTGTATATGTGAATCTCAGTTTATTCAAATATTCACTTATTGAATTTCTTCCTGCTTACTTCCATGTTTTTCCAATTATGAATAGATACGCTGAGAAATTGTGTACAGGCATAGCGTGGCAGCTGGATTAAACATTTATATGTATAATTACATAAATACTTAAATACATAATTGCGTAATTACATAAATATGTTATATTAGATTTTATAGGGAATATTTGAACTCTCTTCCAAAGTGACTTTACAGTGTTGTATCTAGAGAAGAAATGCATAAATTTCCTATTCCTTGATATCAAACATTTGGAGTCATCAGAGTTTTAATTTCTATCATTATAATGATTTTATAGTGCTATCTTTTCATTTTATAAATTATAAAATTACCTGATATGGTATTATGCTGAGAATATTTTCACAATCATATCTATTAATCCTTAATGTGTCTGTTGATATAACCATTTTTAATTCAGATTTTTTTTTTTACTTTTTAAAAAATATTTATTTATTACTTCACGTTATATCTCCATCAAAGTCCACTCCCTCCACTCCACCCTTTCACACTTCTCCCGGAACTCACAATACTTTTTTGAATAATTAGGCCACAATTGTGAAAATTATGGTAAAACATATATTCCCAATGTCCAGTCCATACACATTTGGCAACTGATAGTAATTTTCTATTATCTATCTAGCTCCATGAGTTTAAAGTACTATACTTAACACAATTTCCATCCTACTTGCATTACCAAATTTAAAACATCCTTTTAGACTTAGAACATACTTCTAATTCCTAACAACTTAAAACTTAACTGTGATACTATAACTATCTACTCTTCTTTCACATCAGACACCTGAGAAGGATAAATATATCTGATTATTACAAGAAGTGCAGAGCCAGGAGTTTCTGAAACTAAGAAATGACAAACAAGGCTGCCTGGACAATCCCCAATTTCTCTCCATACATTAGAGCATCAATCTTCAGCCTCTTGGCCCAGTATCTCTGACAGACATTAATTGTAAAGCAGGAATTATGAAGGACTTGCCTACCCTATCTTGGCAGAGCTAGGCTGTTGACTTACCAGCTTCAAAGTTTTGTCCTTTTTGGACAGCATTCTGTTTACAGTTGACACAAGGAATTTTTCTTGCCCAGTGACAAGCTTGCCACTAATGGAACCACCTCCAAATGGAAATTCATTGATGCTCATACTCTACGTATTTATTTTTGAGTATTCATCTCTGACTTTCTTACAACTTTGATATTTCTTCATTCATCACTATTTTTAAAGTTCCAATTATAGAATTCATAAATTTTTTCTGATATTTCACAAGAGATAGAATTTAGTTTCCTTCCATCCACCTTTTCCTGAGTGAATGGATCATTTCTTAGTATTGACTTTTGTCATTCTTTATTAAATTTTTAGGAAAAAAATTCCTCCTGATCTGTAGTTTGTCTCTTAATTCGTTTAATCATACATTTCTAAGAATAGAAGCTTTAATGAAAGCCAAATTACCATTTTTATTAGATTCTGAACTTGTTACTATATTTAACACATCATTCTAAATTTAATGTTAAGAATCAACAATAGTAAAAGGCGAAAGATTTATACGATCTGAAGAGAAACCAGAAGATCTAAGGTTTTTGTAAAATTGTGATGCAAGTTAGTATGAAAACTGAGTTAGATATAGAACCTTAAATTCATGGAGATGGTTAAATAGTAGAATATTAAAGTCAGGTGCCAAATACATATGGATTGGACATTGGGAATGTAAGCTAAGCCATATAACTCTCATAATTGTGGCCTAATTACCTCTGTTGTTTTGTATTGTATTTATTATTATAAGAGAAAGAGCCATTTGTTTGACTGAAAGGGGGAGCAGTTGGGGGGAGAAAGATATACCTTAGACTTAAAAAGAAGTGAAGGGTATGGGTGGGTTGAGGCGGAAGAGGGTGGAAGTATGGAACTGGAAGGGGGAGTAGGTAGGGGATTGCGATTGAGTTGTAACTTGAAGAAATAAAAAATAAAGAAAAAAATAATAATAGTTTTTATTTCATATTTTAACTTATAGTATATTTTGACACATTTTATTTATAGGGTAAGATGTATGATTCTGACTGATTTTAATGCACATGTCCAAATCTTGTAGAAGGGTATGTTTGATTGTCTTCTCTTTGTTCACTGAGTTGCCTCTGATCTGCCTCTACACTGCCACTACTCCTGTATCAGTTGTCAACTATAAAGTCATATATAATATATTATTTTATATTCACTTAAAATTCCTGTCTAAATATGGGAAAGCACAGGTGTATATTCAGTATTCCTTTTGAAGACTATAGAATGTATCCTTTAAACCTTAGATATTGTGTGTTCTTAAGCTAATATTACTATTTTATCTCAAAAATTGACTTTAATGTTAATATTAAATTTTAGTATCGTACAAATTTTGACATTGATGTGCATTAGTTATTTTTGTATTTAAGCTTTCAAATGATTCTTTTGCTAATATAAAGGAAAGTTGGTTTTTCTATTTATATTTCTAACCTGGGATGTTACTACATCTTCATATTACATAGTCTGCTCTCTTGGTGTTTTCAGTTGTAAAAGTCAAAATTAACTCAGTTATGTCTCTTTCTCCAATATTTACATAGAATATTTAATAATATGATTAAGCTACTGTACTTGTAATATCTTTCTAATTAATTTTAAAACTATGGATTATTGAAAGAACATATGAGGTTATTGTTTCTGCAATAGAAATGACTTCAAATATTAAAGATTTAGAATAAAATTTGCTTGTTTATCTTTTTTCCTGGTATGATCTTTTTAATTTCGGCTATTTTTCATTCAAGTATACTGGTACTGTTTCATTAGAAATTTCAGGGTTTTTTTTTCTAACTTTCAAACATTTATTTTGTACTTTGTTGTTTTATTGACAATTTTTTACAATAATTGATAGTCAAATATGTCTTCAGTTGTGCTATATCATGTTGATCTTGGGCACCATTATGTAAAGAATAAATTGGAATTCTAGTTTTGTTTATGTTGTGAAAGGATGCCAAATCCATCTGTAATTGGGGAAATATGAAAGAATAAGAGAATAAGAAACTTATGAGATATTTGAAACTTTGAAATGACAAAACGTACCTGAACACATTAAATTCCAGAGAACTGTGGGCCATTGTAGATGAATAAGTGCTAGTGTCTTTCAAACATTTAAAATATAGCATGAATCAAGTATATGACTAAGGGTAAGCAAAGGGGCTAGGGCAAGTGGGAATGCCATGAATGAGAACACATAGGAGTTTTGGCAAACAAAACAACAAAACAAAATAATTATAACAACATCAACAACAACAAAAACCAAGATAGTGCAATATGTTGGATCAGGACTATCATAGAGAAAAATAAGTCCTAAGTCAGGTGTTGTACTCAAATGCAACAATAAACATTTTTATAAGGTTAAAATCAAAATAATTCCACTTCATAAAGACAATAGTGAACTTGAATACAGGTATACAGAGGTATTTTAAAGTAAAGCACTCTACAGTATAGACTAGAGCCAAAGTAAACTGGAATAGACGCCTTTTCCAAATGTTTTTATGAAAGGAATTTGTAATTTATGAGGCACTAGTGAAGTAGCACATATCATTCTTGAATATAAGCTTTGATAGATATGTGGCAAATACCTATTACAGTGATTATAGACTTGCAACATGTCATTTCTATACTCTTAACATTTTTTTTGAGTCTTGCTCCTAACATATCCACATAGACTTCACTACTAAGTCTTTCTTTGCAGTTCCATACTGAAAGCTATATTTTTCTGGCTCCTGAAAGTAGTGATGTTACTGTTCTTAGCAACAGTAATTTTAAACCTACACTACCTTTTACAGTTTTGTGGTCTTAGTGAATAAATGGTGTCTTAATGTTTGTCCTATTTAAAATACTCCAACACTCATTTAAAATTGGTTATTGACCTAGCACCCTAATTTATTTGATAAATTATATTTTTCATGAATGAGAAGGTGGAGAGAGTGGTAATGGGAGGAATTGAGGTGGTGAATATCTTCAAAATATATTTTATTAAATTTTCAAAGAATAAAATGTTTAAAAAATAGTAAAAATACTTTCTACCATTTGAATTTTGGAAAGCTTGTTATGATAACTATTTTTCTAAGGATACAGTCTCTGGGTCAGGTCCTCAATCGTCAGGAACACAGTCTCAGGGGTAGACTCTTTAATGCACTTAGCAGTCCTTTTTCTAGATTATCTCAGACGCAGGTTCGTCAGGGTAAATTGGCTATGGCAGTCTCACCTTAAATAAGGCTTGAGGCTTTCTTCTCTCTGGGAGACCTCAGCGTCTGTAGGCCACCTTACTTCCTTTGTATCAGCAACTCTGCCTCTCTGCCTCAGTCTTTAAAGCTGGCCACAGTTCCATTCAGGCCGCTGTTCGGACAGGTCAAACCCCTCTAGGCAAAAGCTGAGCCACAGGGTCTAGTCCTTGGCCTTTTGCTGTCTTTCTGAGGCTTTATCTGCTCACCAGCTTCCTTCTGCCTCAGGGAGATCTGGCCATTAGTCTACCAGCACTTTCTCCAGCAGTACTCTCGGAGCTCTCTCTTATTGGGGGGGGGGGGGGCTTAGCATGCAGCCTCTGGGCTCATCCACTTGTCCTTAAATAGGATCGCTCCTTGTTCCACCTGCTTTAGCTTAATTTGGGCTCTGCCCCTTTAACAGTTGAAAACAATGCGAGGTCATAAAGTCTTTACTTGTTTCACCTGGCTTTAACCTTGTTTTTCAGTCCAAAGAGACTCCCCTCCTTTCATGTGATTTCATCCATTAGCTGATAAGCTAATGATCTTCATGCCCCGAATGAGTGTCTATACAATTAGAATAGGTAAATAGGCATTTGGAATAGAAGCTGTGGAGCTTTGAACTCCAAAGCTAATTGTTATTTTAGATCTAACTTGATCCCAGATTTTTAGATCTTGACTTCAGTGATCTTGGATAAAAACTCGGAATGGTAGTTGCTGGGCCATAGGTTGTTCTATCTTAGTTTCTTGCGGAATATCCACACGGTTTCTAGTAGCAACTGCCCCACTTATGTCTCTGCCAGCATTTAATAAGGGCCCAATTTCTCCTCATCCTCACCAACACTTGTTATTTTTTTCTATTTTGAAAAAATAACCATCCTACCAAGCATGAAGTGATATTTCACTGTAATTTTATTAATATCTCCCTGGCAATTAGCGAAACAGGTTTTACAAGCACGTCTAAGATCCCAGATCTTAGGTCTTCTCACAGACCAACTAATTTTGGTCTTTGAGACGCTCCTAGAAACAGGTTTTGTGTACAGACAGTTGAGTCCTTGGCAAAGCCTTTCAGAACATATCTGTCAATCTGACAGCCATAGTTTAAAAATGATCCAAGCACAAGTGATGCTCTGTCTTGAGTGTCAACACTGCTGGATTGCTGGATTGAGGCGTGCTTACAGGAGTCGTCGAGAACACCCTTGCATGGTGTATGAGGCTGCTACAGAGAGGACAAATATGTGAGACTGTAACTGTGAAGGTGAAATCACCCTGACTACTGGCAGAGCCACCCAGATTGGGGCCCATGAAGCACCTTTCTGCTAGACCCACTGTGCTGTTACTGCTACCAACACCTACAGACATTCCAACTTCTTAAGCAGTTCAACATGGACTCACACCAGGGCTCGTCGGGAGGCACCTGGGCCTTTAGCCTCTGACTAGGCCTGCATCATCGATCCTGTTCCCTCTGAGGCTTCTGGCATAGTAGATTGAGCAGTTAACAGTTGTTCTAACTTCCAAGCAGACAGAGGGCCACTGTGGGCTTATCTAGGCTCCACCTGTACAACCCAGTTCACTAACTTCCTTCTTTAAGTACATCATGTCCATGATAAGCACTGGGCCACTTCTATCAAAATCCTCTATCCTGAGAAGCCTCTTGCTACTACATGAATTGCCTGTCAATAAAATGTTATAGATTAGTCCAAAAAAATGATAACAAGACACCTCAAAGCCAGTCAGGATGGCCTGGTCTTTTCATCCCAGCACTTGGGAGGCTCAAGTAAGAGGATTACTCTGAGCTCTAGGCATGTCTGGAACAAATAGTAACACAGTAAGTTCAAAGTCAGCATTTCAAAACAAGAAAATGAACTCTGCTTCAGTCCCTCCCAGCAGATTCCTTTAAGTCACTA
>CAJQZJ010021605.1:0-12229 GCA_907164525.1 Lophiomys imhausi | reverse complement strand
GGTCATCCGAATTGGATGAGCTAGGATGGTTCTGCTTTGTTGGAGTCATAATTCCTTGATTCCTATTTTTTTTTGACCTTTCGCCATTGGATGCATTTAGCTGTCTGTTTTCTGTGCTTGGAACCACAGTGGATGATTTGGTGCAGGGGACAAGTTACTTGGCTATCTGTCGTTGCTTATAGGGGGATTTCAAGGTCACTGTGGTTTTAATCGCCAGAGGCACTGTGATCTGGTGCAGCCTATTCCCAGGTTGTGAGTAATGGACCAGGATTGTTTCACTGCTCCCAATTCAGACTTCTCTATGTTGCACTCTGAGTTATCAGCCTGTAATGGTTCTGATGGTATGGGCCTGTTTGCCCAGGCACAGATTCTGTGGGCTTTGTTTGTCGTCCCGGAGGCTGACAGGGTCTGGCTCCACACCTGATATGTCTGGATTTTCCAGGATACAGCTATGGTCCCGATTTCTGGTTTCTCTCTAGGCTTCTCACCACAGGGCTGGACTCTGTGCCTGATTCCCTTCCTGTCTGCACCGCCATGGGTCCCATGGGTACCCCAAGCCCCGGATCCTCCGGCTGCCTGAGTGCACCTCTCGTCCCAGCAGCTCAGCCGTGGGTGCATGGAACCCTGGCCCCGCCCACGCCTGTCTCTCTCCCCAGATGACCTTCCGTGGACTTGCGGGGATTTGGCCCTGCCAGCCGTGCTCCCTCCCCAGCTGCGCTATCGTGAGTTTGCGGGATTTGGCCCCTCCTGCCTGCTTTTGTGTTCCCAGCTTCCCGCGCTCTCTCGGAACCTCCCGCCCTCCGCTTCACGAGCGGCTGCGGACCACCCGCTGAGCCCCCTCTTTGTTCCTTGCTAAGGCTTCCACTATCTCGCAACGTTTTTTAAGTGGGTATAAGTTCAACCTAATGTGTGGGGAGCCCAATAGGACAGCGATCTATGGCCAAGTGGACCCTGATTCTGCCTGCTGTAAGTTGGGATCAATCTTACCAGGCGCCTCACCAAATGGGAGTTCCCGAATCCCGGGTTTAGTGGCCTCCATGTCTGTGAGAGATGGGGAGAGCCTTGCCCTGGGACTTTTAACAGTCCCTTGGGAGCTGTGAGTGTTCCGGGGGGGGGGGGTCTAGCCCCTCCGGTTTTTGCACAGTGCCCAATAGCTCTGTGTTTTTTATGGCTATTTTTTCCCTGCGTTCAGAATGTTTCAGTGTAGGTCGCCGCCATCTTCGCTCTCCGATTCTTTTTATAGTACTTTTTGTTTCTAAGTTGTTGATTTCACCCCTAAGTTTGATGATCTCCTGCCTTCTGCTACTCTTGGGAGTGTTTGCTTCTTTTTTTTTCCAATTCACCCAGTTTAGCTGTTAATTCACTAATATGAGCTGTCACAATTTTCTTTTTGAAGGCACTTAGTGCTATGAACTTTCCTCGTAGCCCAGCTTTCATTGTGTCCCATAGGTTTGGGTATGCTGTGTCTTCATTTTTGTTGGATTTTAAGAAGTCTTTGATTTCCTTCTTTATTTCTTCCCTGACCAAGTGGTCCTCTAGTAAAGAGTTGTTCAATTTCCATGTGTGTGTAGACTTTCTGTTGATTCTTTTGCTATTGAAGTCCAGCTTTATTCCATGGTGGTCTGATAAGATACAAGGGGTTATTTCAATTTTCTTGTATCTGTGGAGGCTTTGTGTCCAACTATGGTCGATTTTGGAGAAATCATGAGGTGCTGAAAAGAAGGTGTATTCTTTTGTGTTTGGGTGAAACGTTCTGTAGATATCTGTTAGGTCCATTTGGTTCATGATATCTGTTAGACTCATTATTTCTCTGTTTGGCTTATGTCTTGATGATCTGTCCATAGTTGTGAGTGGGGTGTTGAAGTCTCCAACTATTAAAGTGTTTGGATCGATGTGCAATTTAAGTTTTAGAAGGGTTTCTTTTATAAATGTAGGTGCCTTTGTATTTGGGGCATATGCTCAATATTGAGATGTACTCTTGGTGGATATTTCCTTTAACGAGTTTATAATGCCCTTCTTTGTCTTTTTTTATTAACTTCAATTGGAAGTCTATTTTGTCTGATATTAGGGTGGCTACTCCAGCTTGTTTTCTGGGTTCATTTGCTTGGAAAACCTTTTCCCAGCCCTTTACTCTGAGGTAGTGTTTATCCTCAATAGTGAGGTGTGTTCCTTGTATACAGTAAAAAGATGGGTCCTGTTTACGGATCCAGTCTGTAAGTCTGTGTCTTTTTATTGGCGAGTTGAGTCCATTGATGTTGATGGGTATTAGTGACTAGGGGTTGTTATTTCCCATTATTTTGGTATAGCTGGTTGTCTTGTGTTTCTTTTTGTTTCCTGTGGAGGTTTCTATTTCCTCTGTTTTCTTAGGTGTAGTTATCTTCTCTGTGTTGGAATTTTCCTTCTAGGATCTTCTGTAGGGCTGGGTTTGTGGGGAGATATTATTTGAATTTGATTTTGTCATGGAATATCTTGTTTTCTCCATCTATATTGATAGAGAGTTTTGCTGGTATAGTTGTCTGGCTGGGCACCTATGTTCTCTCAGCGCTTGTAGGACATCTGTCCAGGCCCTTCTAGCTTTTAAAGTTTCTGAGGAGAAGTCAGGTGTGATTTTGATGGGTCTGCCATTGTATGTGACTTGACCTTTTTCTCTTACAGCCTTTAATATCCTTTCTTTGTTCTCTACATTTGGAGTTTCTATTATTATGTGGTGAGAGGAGTTTCTTTTCTGATCTAATCTGTTTGGTGTTCTGTAAGCCTCTTGGATTTTTACTGGCATCTCTTTCTTTAGGTTTGGGAAGTTTTCTTCTATGATTTTGTTGAAGATATTTCCTGGACCATGGAGTCAGAAGTCTTCTCTTTCCTCTATGCCTGTAATTCTTAGGTTCTATCTTTTCATTGAGTCCTTGATTTCTTGGATATTGTGGGTGAGAGATTTTTTAGCTTTCTCACTTTCTTTGGATGTAATTTCTTCCATCGAATCTTCCATCCCTGAGATCCTTTCTTCCATCTCATGAATCCTAATTTTGGTACTCAAATCCATAGTTCCTGTTCTCTTCCCTTGATTCTCCATTTCCATTTTTAACTCTGACTGTGTTTTCTTTATTGTTTCCATTTCCATTTTCATTTCTTGAGTGATGTTATTTGTTTTGTACATTTCCTGCTCCAGTTTGCTTGTCTTTGCCTGGAAGTCTTCCATTGCCCTCTCTTTTTCTTGTTCAAGTTGACTCACCTTGTTCTGAAGTTCTCTAATGGTGTTTTCCATCTCTTTCATATGTGCAATTGTGGCTTCTTTGAATTCTTTCATAGCTTTAAGTTCTTCTTGAAGGGACTCTATCACTTTCCATAATGTAGAATTGTCATCGTTTTCATGTGTTTCAGCTGTGGTGAGGTGGTTTGGGCTGGATGGAATAGCATTGCTTTCTTTTGTTGGAGTCATTTTGCTCTGGGTTTGTTTGTTTGTTTGTTTGTTTGTTTGTTTGTTTTTTTCTGTCTGGGGCCTCTGGCCATGTGGAATTTTTTTAGCTGTCTTCTGGACTTGGGTCCAAAGGGGCACTTTGGTGTAGGAGTCGAGTTGCCTTACTCCACCCCTATAAGGTTAGTCATTCAGCCCCGCCTCCTAGGTGGAGACCTAACTAATCCAGGGGGTGGAGCTGCGTACAAGTAAGCTCTGGTTCCCCACCTGAAGGGCCAGTACTAGTAAAAAAGTCCGATATACAACAGTTTCAAATGCCTCGCAGTTTGCCCGGGGTTGGATCCTGTGGTGGGTAAATCTGCCCTTCATCCCCAATAGCCTTGCCGTTCCCACAGCCTGGAAACTGGCCAGTGACATCACAGCAGTGGGTTGCAATCTGCAGTCTGAAGGCACTTTGCAACCAAGCTGAGCTCACTTCCAATCTTTTGCCAGATAGTTGGATCATCTGTGTGAGACCTGGGGGTGCCCAGCAGGGTGGGGATTATCTCTGCATGGGATCTGAATCTGCCTGCTGGGTATTAGATTGGAACTTACCCAGTGTCTCTCCTGGTGGGAGATGGGGGTGATCGCGATTCCCGGGTCCAGTGGCTTCCTTGCGTGTCCGTGAGTGGGAGGGAGTGTCCTGCCCAGGGACCCTCAATGGTCCCTGGGTAGTTGGGTGAGATCTAGAGGGGTTGAGCCATTTGTACAGAGTCCTGCAACACTTGCTGCCCTGTGACTGTTAATCCCGAAATCAAAATAAAGTCCACGCAGGCCGCCGCCATCTTGGATCCCCCGACACTATCATTTTATGACATGGAAAATATTTTAAGAATTCTAGGCTATAGATGCCCATCAACCAATGAGAAGATAATGAAATTGTGGTGTGTATACAGGATGGAATTTTTTTCAGTTGTAAAAAATAAAATTATAATTTGTGTAGGACAATGGATGGGACTGGGAAAGTCATACGGACTGAGAAACCCAGGCACAGATAAGCAAATAACTGCATGTTCTCTCTTGTATACAGATCCTGGCTTTGAATTCTTAGATTACTATAAAGTCCAGAAAGCCAGAGAAGAGCTATAGTAGATAAAGGGTGGTACAAAAACAGGAACTTAGGAAGCAAGGATGTTATAGCATAAATGATATGGAAGTAGGGGAGGCTAGGAAGGCTTGAGAGAGGATCTGGGGTAAGGGTACATAGGGGAAAGTCAGTCAAGGATATGTGAAAAATACCTATGAAAACTTGTGTTGCAATTCTATTAAAATCATACTTTAGAATAAACAACAAGAAAAAGAACAAAAAAACAAAACAAAACAAAAACCAGCTTTAGACTGAGGCAGCGTGCACAGGAGGAAAATTTTCTTCCTAGAAACCTAAAGTTATTAAACCTAAATTCCAGTAGCAGGGGTGAGATACTGTCCTGTGAGCTGTTGGTTAGGGTGGCCAAAACATTATAGGTTATTGACAATGCTTTTGGTTATCCAACAAAAATAGATTGTAAGACTCTATTGCTGAAGACATTACATACTTGGATTGTAGTACATTGAGTAATCAAGCTGAGTCTGAATTGTAGATCCTTCCCTGCTGGCTGGATTTCGTAGCAATGGAATGAACTATGTAAGCAGATGGAGAAGAAAAGGCATTAAAGGTCTTACCTACCTGTGGACGCACAAAATGCAATAAAAATCTCTGATAAAATATGCCCACTAGTACTTATTACTATTATGGGGATAATAAATTTTATTTTGAAATGATTTGAGATCAATTCCATAGAAGGGAACTCTGTCTGCTACTGTAAACTTTGTCAAAAGCCCTGGTGGGGGAGGTCAGAGACCGTAGGGGAGAATGTATTTCTATTGTCTTACTAAATAGACATGGCAGATTATCCTCTTAAATGCTTTTTTATGCCTGTAGTTTAGTCCTGCTATCAACTTTAATCAAGAAGCTTCTTTTTTCAGAAAGCAGTGGCTAATGCAGAGGCTCAAACTTAATTAAAGCACAGAGAATAAATGGCTTCTGAAGCTTGACCCTAAGCAGGACATCTATATCACACCCTCCAAGGCTAAGGAATCATCGTGGGAAAGAGGGCAGAATGAATATAAAAGCCTGAGTTTGGAGAGGAATTCTGTGAAACAATATAATTTCTATGTGATACAACTGTTGACTCATGAATTCCCTGTAGCTATGGTTATGTGCACAAGACCTGCACAATATTGGAGCTATTACCCCTTCATCATGTGTGAGAGATGAGCTCATGAGGCCTCTCCCCTTCCTGGCAGCAAAGAACAAGCTGAAGTAAAGTCACAAAACTTCCTAGAAAAATGCAAGTGAGCTGGAGACCTGGAAAATGCAGCAACACAGACTTGGAGATAATGGTAAGATGAGGTTACAGCAGATAGAATAGGTTTAAGCAGGCTGAGAGAAAGTAAGGGATTTCAGAGTCAAAATCAGCTATTCCTAAACAACACACACATTTGAGTGACTCTCTCTCTCTCTCTCTCTCTCTCTCTCTCTCTCTCTCTTTTAATTCCTGCTTGATAGTTTATATGTGAGAAACCTGCATCAAAGGGCAGTCATTTCCTGCCTAGCTGAGGGTGAAATGCCGGAAACCCTTTCTTCACAGGATTAGCTAAAGTCCACTAAATACACCTGCCTTACCAGTTTCATGCCAGGTTATTCTTTGCTTTGAGTAGCACCATGTGTTAAACTGAGTGTGCATTCAAGTGAAAGTGACGAGAAAGGGGAACAGGGACAACAGTTTCTCCATTTCTGCAGTTTTCTTGAAGCTTTCTAAATCCCAAAGATTGTCACCTTCAACCAAGTATGGTGTTACATGTATAAACATATAGAACTACAGCAGCTACCTGAGAAAGTAACAGCAAAGAAATATATAATTTCTAAGTTGGTGAGGAAACATTAACTTGTACAACATTGTCATTGTGGACTGAGTCATGCATGTACTACAGGAAATGTGGTAGTAAGTAGTCTAGTGTCTACTACTATCCACACAGGAATAATTAATTCCAGGAGGTCCTATGAGAATGGGAAGCACCTGCTTGGAAGCCTTGTTATCCCACCCATTAACCACAGTTACCTGACCACAAGATAGCCTTTTTTATGTGCAAGTGCATGATGCCACTATGCCTTTCCTAAGCATAGCTCAGAGTATGACAAGAAGCCAGTGGCTTTGGTCCACCGAGACTCAACTGCTTACAAAATAAGCAACTCGTGGTTCTGTAAACAGAGAGTTGTTGATATAGATGGGGCTGAAAAAAATGTGCCTACATGAAGTAACTACTGACAAATTCCTACAATTTAAAACCACTCCTTTCTTCATTGAATTAAACTGTGACAAAAAAGGTACCCCATGAACTCTAATAGTCTAGTCATATTATAGTAGAATGTCAGTATTTCAAAGCTCATAAATTCCATAGGCCAAGTGCCAATTCCCCCCATCCAGGAAGATACTGTTAGCTGAGGCTCATGACAGCTGTGAACTTGAACTTTACTACTCCCTGAACTGCTCTTTTAAAAACAGACTTGATTCATCTTGATAAACAGGCACAGGGGTGGCCAGCTCAGAGAGCAAAGCTTTGAAGTCAGATATGATCTTTGCCAATAAATCTACTCTGGCAACTTAACTCCTAATATAACCCCCAAAGGCAGGTGAAATATTTACACATAAATAGAGCTGGATTCACAGATGGACCTAGAGATACAGTCACTACTACATTAGTAAGAAAGGGTACATCCCGTTCATTCAAATGGGACAAGTAAATTAATATAGAATAATTGTACAATCAATATTATAAACTATTTAGGATATGTTTCTTGGGCTAGAAATAAGGGTGCTTTGAAAATTTACTATATTCTAACATCGGCTTCCAGCTGTGGACTGGTTATTAGGATTTAGTTTTGTCACTAAACAGTTACTTCTTAGCAATTCCTTAGTTGGTTTCTGGCATCTCACTGAGCTAGGGGCTCCTTGGGCTCCCTTTCAGCCACAACAAAAATCTGGATTCTGGTGTACGGTTTCTACATTCATTTTGAAAGGCTACATGAGACTAACCAGAGAAGATATATAATCAGGATCCGTGTGTTTGGCCCTCTTATCATTACTGATCTGACTTGTAGGATCAACACCGAATTCCTATTTTCCACATTGCTGCCAATATTTAACTCTACACAGTGTACAAGTCATTGAATCTAACTCAGGCTGCCTCTCTTCCCTGGATGCTTGCAGTTGCTGGGACCTGTGGTCTGTTAGTAACCAATCATGATGGCAGTCTGTTCTCAGAGCTTCCTGACTACCTCATCCAGAACTTGATATTCTCCTTCATGAAGCCTCCTATCTTCAGCATTTCATAACTGAAAGAGGCAGAGGTGAACTATCTGGTGATACTATAGGCTACTAGTATCTAAATTTATATATAATAACTTGGCACTAGGCACGTCTCTATTAATTCTCATGTCACTATAAGGTATATGTGGCTCATGTAACTATAAGATACACATATGCTCCATGCATTATTTCTTGCTGTATCCGTAGCTCTGGGATGATACTGCTTACAGACAGTTTTAGAGCCTAAATTTCAACGAAAGTACATTGTCTTAATAACTATGTTATACTGCCATTCATCATTTATCGAAGAGCCCAATCATTAGACTACTGTCTTTTCCTCATTCCTGGTCATATTGTCAGTTTTAGTGTCCTCACACAGTGTAGACAAAAAAAAAAAAAAAAAAAAAGCATCAACATCAAATTCTTTCATTTCTTTGGTGCGATCTCTCCCCACAATCCACTTCCCTAAGCACACAGCAGAATACATCATTTGCAGTAATGGCTCCGTCACCCAAATCGGACTTTCAAATGCCCCTCCCTCAGTTTGGTCACAAGCACTCATCTTTCCTTAAAAACTACTTCCACTCTTGTTATTAATTGCTCTACCCCAGCATGGCATTGCATTCGCCTAACCTGGGAGCATTGTTTCCATTGCAACACCCTCCCTTAGACGTACTCCATTTCCTTTCCGATCATTCCCCAGTCCCAAGGGAGTCTAGCTCTTTACCTACACATCCAACGCTGTGTGACCATCCTGGAGAAAATGCACAGCTATAGTCACTTGAATTTATGAAAGGTATTTTCTGTGCCACCTAGCAGTTCTATATTTTACTGATCAGTTACCCCTCTACATCTCAAAACTGACCATTTTAATAACTTGTCCCTCAATAAACATGAAGAATCACCTATTTTGCATCATCTATTTAATTCTGCATAGGTAATAACCTTGCCTCTTATTTGCTAAGTAAACAGACTCTGTGAAAGGAAGTCATCTCCATTTCCCTCTTTTAAACCTCCAAAGTGACTACATCCTGGCTCATGTATTCTGTATTTCTTTTCTGTGGTAAATATCATCTGAATTAATTGCCAAAATTATGTTTTATATTATACAATATAATTAATCCCAAGTATCATTTAGATATTAAAGTATATATGACAAAAAATAGATCTACATCCAAAGTTTTCAAGTATCCCAATGCCAGCTTCATCCCTGTTTCCATCCAAGGGTCTATTTCGGTAGTACTTCTCCCAAGGCAATTGTTCACTCATCAACACAATTGATTGCAGAAATAAGTAACAGCTGTGGCATCTTTATTTTCTTATTGGATTCCCAAAATGAATTCAACATTTCTCGGCATATTGAACATTTAAATTATTAATCACATACATAGTCCAAAAGCACAGCCAAAGTAGTCCACTTATAACACAGAGAGCAAACTATATCCCAATGTCTGATGCCTCTAATGATACTCCAATTGGAAGAGGAGAAAGCTATTTACACAAACCATCCAAGACAAACATGAAAAAAATATTCACACTAATATCTCTTTACATTTAAAGATATAAAGGGTTATTAAACAAAATTTTATTTTATCGTATGGATAGTTTGAAATGACCTATCACAATTCTTTCAAGTTCTCACCATATTCCTAACAGTGTCTCATCTATAATATGATAGATTAACCCAATTGCAGATAATAGGAAATTGTGGTTGTTTGTGGAACTATAGAGTTAATAGTGTTGAACTGAACACTTTCTTGATTGATGGTGATGCTTAGGCCAATTATAGGTGTTTTGGTTTTTATTCTCTATTCAAGGTTGTTGTTTCCTTTGTCTAAAAAGATGTCCCTCTTTAGACTATATTTTAAACTTACATTTAGATTAGGTATTGTTATGGTAGGTTTAAAGTTGAACTAAAATTCATTATTGGGTAACCAGCTATCACCAAGCTCCTTAGGCTCTTCACCTCTAACTCAGAATCATCCCACTATTATGCCACATAAATAGGTTCATTCATATAATTGTTCTTAGGTAGCTCGTATGGTTTTGGGATCTCCCTCTTAAATTCTCTTGATTTGAGTAGTTCTGGTTAATTCGTTAGTTGAATTCTAGCAAGAGAGATTATGGTTGTTCAATTTTCACATCAGCTTCACAGTTTACCATGTAAGATTATCACTTGCCAAAAGCCAATCACCTTTATCTTGTGAATGTGTCCAAGAGGCTGATGAGACATTTGGTGAACTTGGCTGGAAAACTTCATGTTAACTCTTTCCCCATTTCTACTTCTCATCTCAAGAAAATAGGACCCTAGAGACTCAGAACATGATATTCATAGGAAGTACACATGAACATCCTAATCTAGTAGGAGAGATAGAACATTCACATAGCATACATATGCAGACACAGAAAATAAATCTCAGATGATGATTTGACACAGTTGGGATTAAGCTCTACATAAACACATTCTGAACAAGCAAACAAAACTGTGTAAATTACTTGTATCTGATGAGCTAACAAACTTCTGTATTCTCCAAAATGTCTTGTGCACAATTTTAAGTCTTCCATTAATCTTCTAACCCATGTCCTGACACCATCATTCTCATTTCTATAATGCCTTCTTGGCAAGACTCTGATTCTCCAATTCATGTTATAGTTCACTCATTAAAATCTACTTTCCCGGGCATTACTTCTTTTATTCCTTGCTCAAAAAACAGTGCAAATCTCCTCACTTCAAACCACGCACAATAAAATATTACTTGCTTGGCTTTAAGATATGTCAGATCCTAGGCATATACTCTGAAAACCTGCCATTCGCTCCCACGAAACTCTGATTCCTTTATCTAAAACCATCATTAGCCTTACAGACTTCTGGATTCCTGTTGCCTCTCAACCTCCCAAAGGTTGTTTTTACTCCACTGAAGAAGCTTTCCTCAGGACGTACTAAATTTCAATCTCTCCTTCAAGCTAAGAGCCATTCTCTTCATATTAACTTCCCTAGCCCTACACCTTTGTTTGTCCCACCCCCTATAAGTTCCTGTGGCACCCAAGGCATGCCCCTGATAGAGCAACTTATAAAAGCCCACCTGTTGACTTTGGGTCCTCTAGTTACTAAGCCCTAAAATACAAAAGATGTTTTCTATATTCTACAATATGTATGTGCACCATGATGAACAGCAACAGAAACTTATTAAATATCCAGAAGTTTGTAAGTTATATTTTGATAACTTTATATTTTCTTTCTTTTTTAATGTATTTATTTATTACTTCACATTACATCTCCATGATAGTGTCCTCTTTCCACCCCTTCCCAGTCCCGCCCTCCCACCCTCTACTCCCTATCCCTTCCATCCCACTCCTCTGGAGTGGAGTGTCCCTACATAACAGTCCCCCGCCCCAGTTCAGCAGTCATATGAGGGCCAAGAGCCTCCTCATACACTGGGGCCCTAAAAGGCAGCACCACTAGGGCAAAGTGTCTCATTGACAGGGAGAAAAAGAAAAAGTCTAAGTCCATGTTCCCTTCAGTGCTTTGGTTGTAGTATAGTTATCATGTACTGTATAACTAAAATCCGAATTTAAGTGAATAGATGCCATGTGTATTCTTCTGAGTCTGGGTTAGCTCACTCAGGTTGAGCTTCTCTAGTTCCATCCATTTGGCTGCAAATTGCATAATTTCATTGTTTCTGATAGCTGAGTAGTATTCCATTGTGTAGATGTACCACAGTTTTTTTTAATCCATTCTTCGGCTGAAGGACATCTGGGTTGTTTCCAGTTTCTAGCTATTACAAATAAGGCTGCAAAACACACTGTCATTTGAACAAAACGGCTGTCTACAGATTGGGAAAAAAAATCTTCAGCAACCCCACATCTGACAGAGGGCTAATATCCAAAATTTGCAAAGAACTCAAGAAGTTAAGTGCCAAGAAACCAAATAATCCAATCAAAAAATGGGGAAAGACTAAACAGAGAATTCACAAAGGAGGAATTCCCATCCTTAACCATCAGAGAAATGCAACTCATTTGACTCTAAGATTCCATCTCACACCTGTCAGAATGGCTAAGATCAAAAGCTCAAATGACAGCACATGCTGGTGAGGGTGTGGAGAAAGGGGAACCCTCCTCCATTGCTGGTGGGAGTGCAGGCTTGTGCAACCACTATGGAGGTCAGTCTGGCGATATCTTAGAAAACTTGGAATAGCTCTGCCTCGGGACACAGCCATAGCACTTCTGGGTATACATCCAAATGACTCCTCACCGAATCACAAGGAAGTTTCCTCATCTATGTTTATATTTTCTTTTTAAACACTATTCTTATTATTTCTTTGAGAACTTTATGTAATATATTCTTAACATACCCCTAACTCTTTCTATAGCCATGCTTCATTCCCATCCTCCCACTCCTTACCCATTCAACTCTGAAGGTTTTTTTTTT
>CAJQZJ010021580.1:0-10091 GCA_907164525.1 Lophiomys imhausi | reverse complement strand
TTTTTCTTCAAGTTACATCTCAGTCACAAACCCCTCCCTATTCCCCCTTCCTATCCCACCCTTCCACCCTCTTCCCCCCAAGAAGTTTCCCCTTTCAGTCCAACAGATGGTTCCTTCTCTTATAACAGTAAGTATTATACAAAACAATAGATATAAATATGCCACATTTATGAGAGTTAAATGGCCCAGTATACCTTCCCAATGTCCAGTTTATACATATTTGGCCCCTGACTTTAACATTCTACTATCTAACCAACTCCATGAGTTTAAAGGTCTGTATGTGACTCAACATTCATACTATCTTGCAACACACTTTTAAGAGTATCTTCTTAGATCTATAACACCCTCTTGATTCCTAAACAACTCAGAATTTAACTATGAGACTCTAGCTGTCTACTCTTCAACCACCTCAGAGACCTGAGAGGGATAAATATATTTGCTTATATAGGAAGTGCAGGGCCTGCAGCTTCCAAAACTAAGAAAGAACACACCAATGACTGCCTGGACAGTTCCCATTTTCTCTCCATACATTCCAGCATCAATCTTCAGCCTTTGGGTCCTGTTTCTCTGACAGACATTTGTTGTAGAGCAGGGATTATGAAGGACTTACCTACCCTGTCTTGGCAGAGTTAGGCTGTCGACTTCCCTGCTACCAAGTTTTGTCCTTTTTGGACAGCAGTCTGTCTGCAGTTGGTGCAAGGGGTTTTTCCATGCCAAGAGATAGGCTTGCCACTAATTCAATCATCTTACAGTGGAGGTTCTTCGATGCTTATCTTCTACTTGGAGTAGAATAGGGGGTGCTGTCAGGCGCTGATATGTCTCGATATCAAAGAAAAAAATCTTGATTTAAGATAACATCTTTGAATGCCATATTCTGCAGATCTCTTGGGGTTTTTGAAGATGCCCTATCCATCTCTTGTATTTAGATAAGCAAATGTTGCTTGTCTCTTAGCAACTTGATTACTGGGTAGTTTAGAGAATATCTGTGATAGACTGTCATAGTAGCTAAAAAAGTGACATATTTGCATGACTAGGAGTTTGTTTTAACTATCCTAGACCGTTTTAGACGGTTGGTATCAAGAGGTCAGAGCTTCATATTTTATTTTTAAGTATCTCTAGGTATGATACCATTAGGAAGCGTTACCTTTAAATTTGTATCAATATACAAATATCTATTCAATTGTGGTTAAATATACTCTTAATTATGTATCAATATACCAAGATCAATGCCTATGTAGCCCAATATAATCTTAATATTACATCCATATGCAAGGGTCAATACCATTGTGGCCAACTATAATCTTAATTTTGTATCAATATACAAAGATCAATACCGATGTAATCCAATACAATCTTATTTTTGCACAATAAACAATGGTCAATACCACTTTAGCCAAATAAACTACTAATTTTGTATCAATATACAAAGGTATAAGGGCATATTCAATAATCTGCCCCTTCTTCTTGGACCTTCCTGTGCTATGTCTATATCTCATTTTTCTCAAGCCCATGCACTCCTACATAGGAGAGGAAGAAGGATACAGAAAAGGAAAAGTAGGAATTCCCTGGGGCTAACCTCCAAAACCCATTAAGACAGGACCATTTATCAGCTTGTAGTCTCTTCCCCTACCTAACAGAGTTTTCAGTTATCCTTCAAATAACCAAAAAGAAGGGCAGAGAAACACCCTCCCCACCCTCTGGGCATGGGACGTCGCTCTCTTAAAGTGACTTCCTGCTGATTTGGGTGGTAGTAGATCTGTTTGTGGCCCGAACCCAAATGGAAAAAATGATTAAAAATGTTAGTACACTCCTTTTATGTTCAGTCCTTCTGTTCTCAGCTGTTTAGATGACCTAAGGGGTTTGTAGGCAGAAGCTGATCTTGCAGGTTTCACTGAGGTTCCTGTCGAGGCATTGTGTAGAGCTGAGAGGTCCCAGTGACATTGGATTGCTGTGGTGGTTGCAGGCCCCCGATGGAGACAGCTATTGAGAAAGTCTGCCAGGCAGAATCAACTGGGTCACTCGTCCTCCTTAGTGCCTGATTCTGCTCTCTGCTGAGGATTCCGCTGTCCAGCCGTCCCCGGGCTCCCCTAATGGACGCTTCGATTCTCCTGGAACGATAAGAACAGAGCCCTGCCCCAATCCCAACCCTAGGACAATTGCCCTCTTTTTTTTTTCTGGGAGGGGGATGGGGGGGCTAGGTAGTACTTCTCCTGAAGCAAATTTGGCCTTCTGACAACATACAAAGCGTTATCTTTCAATCCGGGTTAAAGAAGAAATCATTCTGTCACCTTGGAGCTAAACCAGCTCTAGTGTATATATTTGTTTGTTTTCTTTGCACTTTTGTTTGCTTTCTAAAGAAGGAGAGAATGAAATGTGTGGGGAGTATCTAGGAGGAGTTGGGGAAGGGGAACCTTGATCCAAATATATTCTATGAAAAAAATGTTTTCAATAAAAAAAATCCTGAACTTAATTGTGATGTAAAAATATTGCTAGCTCCCTCCTCCTTTTTAAAAAAGTTATTTATTACTTCAGGTTACATCTGCATCACAGTGGCCTCTTTCCACCCCTCCCAGCCCCACCCTCCCACCCTCTATCCCCATCCATTCCATCATACTCCTCTGGAGTGGAGTGCCCCTACATAACAGTCCCCCACCCCATTTCAGCAGTCATATGAGGGCCAAGAGCCTCCTCATACACTGGGGGCCTACAAGGCAGCATCACTAGGGAAAAGTGTCTCATTGACAGGAAACAAAGTCTATGTTCCCATTCTCTTTGGTGCATTGGCTGTAGTAAAGTTATCCTGTACTATATGGCTAAAATTTATAATAATTAGTTAACTGATTAATTTATTCATTTAGTATGTATATGTGTCTGTGTGGGTCAGCAGTGTATGCCATTGTACATGAGCAGTGAACACCATTTTCAGGAGTCACTTTTCTTTTGAAATATGTGACATGTCATAATTAAAAATAATAACAGCATTTTTATCCCATAAATATGTGGTAGTAAAATGTGTCAGTCTGTTAGTCTGTTCATTTTCTTTTGCTTTTAAAGTCATTCTTTGAGAATTTTATATGTCTTGTTTTGATTACTTTCATTCCTTCCTAACTCCTCCAAGAACTGTCCCTTTCTTCCTACCAACACAAGTTTGTATCCTCCTTTTCTGTTAAGCAACTAAAATCCAACTAGTCCTGTCCATCTACTCTTGGATATGTGGCTTCAAGCTGGAGCACAGTAGACCTACAAGGGGCTATATTCTTAAGGAAAACTGACTTTCCTTTGGCCAGCAGCTATCAATTAGCAATAGTCCCTTAACAAGGGGTGGGATTTTGTATCCATCTTCTCTCTTCATGTGGGGACATATGTGGCTTGAGCTCCTACAGGTCTTGTGGATGATATCACAACCATTGTGAGCCCATATGTGTAAAGGACTTCCTGAGTCTGGAAAACATCGATTCTCTGTAATAATTCAGTTTCTCTGACTCCTCTACTTCTCCTTTTACAATAAACCCTGATCTCTTGGGAGAGGAAATGTGATTTGGCATCTTACCTAGTGTTGGACAGTCTTCAGTCCCTTCTCTCTGACTCTGAACAGCTATCTATTTTTCATGACATAATACAGACTGAAGCTCCTCTGATGAAATTTAGATATGCCTTAATTCTCTGTCAGATGTATAGTTGGTAAAGAATTATTTCTTCAACTTATAAGCTGTCTCTTCACACAAGAAATGGTGTTAACTTGAACATATCCCCATATCTGTGCTTCATAACACTTAATAAATTCCATCATCATTTAAGAAAAACTTGGTGGAGCATGTAATGGTGTTATTACAAGGTTTTTTTTCATTTTTCTCAATGTTATACTTAAAATGCTATAAATAGATTTTGTAAATAGTCATTGGCGATTTAATTATAAACATAATAATTTCCCTGGATTAAAAATAGGATTTAAAACACATCACTGAATTTAATAAAATCTTGGTAAATATGCAGTATACCAAGCAAGGGGTTTGTGTTATAACTCAAAATTGGGTTTTAACAGACTCTCTCCATTGACTTGGCAATAGTGGTGTCATCGTCCCTGCCACTCTTTCCTTGCACAAGTGCTAACCATCCAAGTGAGTCTCTACTGTTCCATGATCCACAGGCCTGCCACTGTGGATGCTGCAAGAGGTCACCAGCATTCACAAAGTCTCAACTTTTAATGTTGAGAAATAGAGCTGGAAGAATGACAATTTTTTAATGTATTTTTGTTTAGTACTTTCAGTGGTCCCATGTGACTGCTGTCCACTGTGTAAATTAATGTGTTTATCCTTCCAGAAGAATGTTTTCCCCTTTTTAGAATTTGTTTAGACAAAAAGAAACTGATGAAATATTAAAATAATCATAGAATCTACAACAAAAAATGTGTTCATGTAAACAGAACTAGTGAAGAATACTGTAAAGGAAGTTTCAATGCCTTTTCAATTCTGCTATGTAAGTATTATTACATATTTCACTCATTTGCTTTTCAAGTATTATAGATGTCCAAATGTATTTCCCTGTTTATATCACATCAAAATTTATGTATTTTCATATTTTCTAAAAGTAATATGAAAATGACTTCAAGTTAATTTCCTCTTAGATATTAATTTGATTGATATTTAAGTTCATAAAGTGTTAAAAATGTGGTGTGCCTTCACTTGGTAGTAATCTCAGCACTCTAGAGTCTAAAGAATGAAGACTGGGATGTTTCTGGTCATTCAGGTTTATGTAATGAGTTCTCAGATAGCCAAGATTACATAAGAAGATCCTACAGGGGAGAGAAAAACAATTAAAGAGAAAGAAAGAGTGAAAGAAAAAATAAGTAATGGTAGAACAATATCAAAGCTCCAAGAGATCAAATTTACATGTTATGTTCCTTTCTTACTGAATCTTCATATTATAATGCTAGAAATAAATTCATAGTTTTCTAACAGAAACTTATTTTTGTTTTGGAAATAATTATTTTTAAACATTTATTTATTTATTCAAGTTATAACTTGACCACAGACCCCTCACTCCACCCATCCCGGCCCTACCCTTACAACCACTTACCCTTCCCCCTCCTCTCCTTTTCCTTGGGTGAGGGAGGTCCCGGCCTTATCCTATCAAGCCCCCCCTCAGTTCATCAGTCACTTGAGAGCTAAGAGTATTTTTGCATTGGTGCCCAACATGGCAGCCCAGCTAGGGTAAAGTGTTCCACTCACAGGCACTATAGCCCATGACAGATACCGCCCCCCGACCCACCACTTGGTAAGGGACATTTATGAAGACCAAGTTGCCTATCATTTATATATGTGTAGGGTGCCTAAGTCTGGCCTATATATGTATTTTTTTCTTTTATTTGTTAGTGTTTCAGTCTCTGTAAGCCTCTAGGGGCCTAGATTGATTGGTTCTGTTGATCTTCATGTGGTGTTCTATTCCCTTTGGGTCTCTCATTCCCTCTCTTATACATGAGTCCCTCCCTCTCTTATACATGAGTCCCACAATTCTACCTAATGTTTGACTGGGTGTCTTAACATCTGTTTTGATCCTTTCCTAGGTGGAGTTTCTCGTAGGATAGTTATCCTGTAGTAAATGGTAAAAATCCAATTATAAATGAGTACATGCCATGTGCATATTTCTGGGACTGGATTAGCTCACTGAGGATGAGATTTTCCAGGTCTATCTATTTCATTGCAACATGTATGATTTCCTTGTTTCTGAAAGATGAATAGTAATCCATTGTGTAAATGTACTATAGTTTTGTTTTATAATCCATTTTTGGTTGAAGGACATCTGGGATGTTTCCAGTTTCTAGCTATTATGAATAAAGCTGCTATGAACATAGTTGAGGGAATGTCCTTGTGGTTTGGTGAAGAAATGTTTGGATATATGCCTAAGAGTTGTATGGCTAGATCTTGGATAGGACTATTTCCAGTTTTCTAAGCTATCGCCAGATTGATTTCCAAAGTGGTTGTGCAAGTTTGCACTCCCACAATGAATGGAGGAGTGTTACCCTTTCTTTACATCCTTGCCAGCATGTGCTGTCACTTGAGTTTTTGATCTTAGTCATTCTGATAGGTCTGAGATGGAATCTCAAAGTCGTTTTCAGTTGTATTTCCCTGATGATTAAGGATGTTGAACATTTCTTCAAGTATCTTTCGGCCATTAGAGATTCCTCTTTTGTGAATTCTTGGTTTATCTCTATACCCCATTTTTGATTGTATTATTTGGTTTGTTGGTGTTTAATTTCTTGAGTTCTTTATAAAATTTGGATATTAGCCCTAAGTCAGATATGGGGTTTGTGAAGATCTTTTCCCAAACTGCAGCCTGTCGTTTAGTTCTAATCACAATGTCCTTAGCCTTACAGAAGCTTTTCAATTTCATAATGTCCTATTTATTGATTTTTGGTCTTAGAGCCTGAGCTGTAGGTGTTCTGTTCAGGAAGTTGTCACGTATGTCAATGAGTTCAAGGCTTTTCCCCACTTTCCCTTCTATTAGATTTAGTGTGTCCAGATTTATGTTGAGGTCTTTGATACACTTGAATTAAATTTTGTTCAGGGTGATATGCATGACTCTAATAGCATTTTTCTACATGTTGACATCCCGATAGACCAGCATCATTTGTAGAGGGTGCATTCCGATTTCCATTGTATGGTTTTGGCTTCTTTGTCAAATATTAAGTGAGCTATGGAGGTGTTTGGGTTTATTTATGGGTCTTCAATTCAATTCTCCTTGTTTCTATGGCAGTACCATGCTGTTTTTATTACTATTGTTCTGCAGTACAGCTTGAACTCAGGAATGGTAATACCTCCCAATCTTCTTTTATTGTACATGATTGATTAAGTGTCCCATAAAAACATAATTTCCAATAAACTAAATAAAATGATGCCATATATTATCACATACTAGAAAGTATAATATGTAAAAATAAAATTTAGAGATCCATTTAAAAACAATATTTTAATAAATTAATTTTAGAAATATTTTAGTTCTACTGAAAAAATTGATGTTAAATACATAGCTCCTAGTTTCCATATATCCCACTAAAAGTTTCTTTGTCATTGTCACTTACATATGATTGAGTTTTTATAATTACTGGCAGGACATCAACATCATCATTATGATCATTACTTTGTAAATTCAATATTTATTTAATTACTTTTTCACATTCCAGGATCCTACTGAAGATACCTTCTACTATTAAGTTTTATGAAATTTCTAGCTACTTTCTTTGGTTTACACTGCTTTCAATGTATTTTACAGTTTTCAAGCTGCCTTGTCAAGTATTTTTCAAAATACCTTTAATAGGATTTCTCTGAGAGTCTCATGATTATATGAGTTACAGAATTTTTGAGGAAGATCAGAAATGTAAATTATTTTTTTCAAAACATCATCTCAGTGATATAAACTGTCAGGATGACATCACTGCTAATATTTACCTTGATTTTTTGGCCTCAGCAATATCGCCAATATTCTATTTTGTAGAGTTATTTTGTTTATCCCATTTCTAAGATTATCTAGAAGGGTGTCATTTTGTGTAACCCATCCATGTGAAGAATAGTTCTTATGAGCCAGTTACTAATGGACAGAATTGGAAACAAGACTATTTTGTGTGAGATATCTGTCCCTTCTTTTTCAGTTTTATTTAATAAGTTTGTTTATATTTGTATGGAATAATACATATATATGCATATTGACATGTAAATATATTTCAATGCTGTGTTAATACATATATACTTATACAGTATTATGAATTACAGTCAGATATTGAATTTTATTATTATTTAAAAATTTCCAGAAATTGTCACTGAAAGTATTTCAATTGACATCTGTGTCCCTTTGACATGACACATTTACTGTGTGGTTTTTTATGTGTGTGTGTGTGTGTGTTTATGAAAGAGAGGGAGGGAAGGAGAAGGGGAAGAAGAAGTAGAGAAAGAGGGAGAGAGGAAAGAGAGAAAAAGAGAGAAGTATAGAAAAGAAGGGAGACTATTGTGTGCTTAGTACATTTTTAATTACTCTAAGTATAAAATCTTTTAAACTTCTCTTGTATCATCTTTCTCAAGCCCAGCTAGATTTATGAGATATATTTTTAATTACTGTCTTATTTTGTCCAGAATCACATCCCATGAGGGGGTGATTCTGCAGTTAGTTGTAGTTACATTATTGTAGGTTATGTACTGACCTGAGATTTCATCTGACAGGATAAATAATGCATACACAAATGTCATTTTTTTTATTAATAATTTATTTTTTATTTCTTCAAGTTACATCTCAATCACAATCCCCTCCCTACTCCCCCCTCCAGTCCCACCCTTCCACCCTCCTCCCCCTCAGCCCCACCATCCTCTTCCCTTCTTTTTTTTTTTTTTTTTTTAGTTTAAGGTATTTATTTTTCCCCCCAACAGCTCTCCCTTTCAGTCCAAATAATGGTTTTTTTTTCTTATAACTATAAATACAATACAAAACAACAGAAATAAATAGGCCATGATTATAAGAGTTATATGGCTTAGCATACATTCCCAATGTCCAGTCCATATGTATTTGGCACCTGACTTTAACATTCTACTATCTAACCATCTCCATGAGTTTAAAGTTCTATATCTAACTCAGCTTTCATACTAACTTGCCTCATAATTTTAAAAATATCTTCTTAGATCCAGAACACCCTCTTGATTCTTAAACAACTCAAAATTTAACTATGAGACTCTAGCTATCTATTCTTCAACCACCTCAGAGACCTGAGAGGGATGAATATATCTGATTACATAGGAAGTGCAGGGAAGCATACCAGTGGCTGCCTGGACAGTTCCCATTTTCTCTCCATGCATTACAGCATCAATCTTCAGCCATTTGGCCCCATTTCTCTACAGACATTGGTTGTAGAGCAGGAATTATGAAGGACTTACCTACCCTGTCTTGGCAGAGCTAGGCTGTCGACTTACCTGCTTCCAAGTTTTGTCCTTTTTGGACAGAAGTCTGTCTACAGTTGAAGCAAGTGGTTTTTCTTGCCAAGAGAATGGCTTACCACCAATTTAATCATCTCCCACTGGAGATTCTTCGATGCTCATCTTCTACTTGGAGTAATATAGGGGGTGCTGTCAGGAGCTGACATGTCTCGATATCAAAAAATCTTAAGTTAAGAAAACATCTTTGAATGCCATATTCTGCAGATCTCTTGAGGTTTTTGAAGATGCCCTATCTATCTCTTATATTTAGATAAGCAAATATTGCTTGTCTCTTAGCAACTTGATTTCTGAGTAGCTTAGAAAATAACTGTGATAGACTGTCATAGTAACTAACAAAATGACTCGTTTTCACGACTATTAGTTTCCGTTTCTTAATTATCCTAAACAGTTTATGTCGGTTGGTAGCGAGAGGTCAAAACTTGACATTTCATTTTTAAATATTACTACAAACAATACCTTTAAGAAGCGTTACCCTTAATTTTGTATCAATATACAAAGATCAATACCAATGTGGCCAGATATAATCTTAATTTTGTATCAATATACAAAGATCAGTACCGATGTAGCCCAATATAATCTTAATTTTACATTAATATACTAGGGTCAATACCATTGTGGCCAAATATAATCTTAATTTTGTATCAATATACAAAGATCAATACCGATGTAGCCCTATACAATCTTAAATTTGCATTAATATACAATGATCAATACCAATTTAGCCAAATATAATATTAATTTTGTATCAGTATACAAAGGTATAAAGCTATATTCAATAATCTGTCCTTTTTTCTTGTTCTTTCCTATACTATGTCTATGTCCCATTTTTCTCAAGTCTGTTCACTCCTATATAGGAGAGAAAGGAGGATACAGAAAAGCAAAAGAGAGAAGACCCTGGGTCTAACCTCCAAAACCCATTTAACAAGACCATTTAACAGCTTGTAGTCTTTTCCCCTAAATAACAAAATTTTCTATTATCTATCAAATAACCAAAGGGGAAGAACACCCTCCCCACCTTCTGGGGATGGGACGTTGTTCTCTTAAAATGACTTCCTGCTGATTTGGGACATAGTAAACCTGTTTGGGGCCCAAATAAGAATGGAAAAATGGTTAAAA
>CAJQZJ010021575.1:0-11859 GCA_907164525.1 Lophiomys imhausi | reverse complement strand
TGTGTGTGTGTGTGTGTGTGTGTGTGTGTGTGTGTGTGTGTGTGTGTTTTGAAAGAGGGTTTTTCTCTCTGTAGCCCTGGCTGTCCTGGCACTCACTCTGTAGACCAGGCTGGCCTTGAACTCAAAGATCCACCTGTCTCTGCTTCCTGAATGCTGGGATTAAAGGTGTGTGTCACCACACTCAACTCCTCTTTCTTTTTTTGTTTTTTGAGACAGGGTTTCTCTGTGTATCCCTGGCTGTCCTGGACTCGCTTTGTAGACCAGACTGGCCTCGAACTCACAGAGATCTGCCTGCCTCTGCCTCCCGAGTGCTGGAACTAAAGGCGTGCGCCACCACCGCCCGGCCCAGCTCCTCTTTCTTATTTGAGACAAAATCACACTATACAACCTAGGTAGATGAGGCTGACCTTAAATTTAAGATCCTCTTGTGTAAGCAACAGTGCTTACTTACCAGGCTAAGCTTGTCTGATATGGCTGGTGAGAAATGAATATTGACCAGACACAGGTTGGAGGGGTCACAGCAAGACTGAGGCTGTGACAAGTTTATTGCAAGCAATCAGACTCTTTACACCCTTATCAGAAACAAAATATAATGGCAGTCAAGAAGAAGAATACAATGGTGGCTGCTGAGATATGATTACGTTTGCAGGCTATACAGGATACACAAGATTAATGTCTAAGACCAATTGTCCTGTCAAGTTTCTATATTCTTTGTTGACTTTCAAGGAACACAAATGTCTTATTTAGGATTTTATTGCTGTGAAGAGACACCATGACCACAACTCTCATAAAGGAAAATATTTAATTGGGGCTGGCTTACAGTTCAGAGGTTTATCTATTATCATGGCAGGAAGCATGGTGGCTTGCAGGTAGACATCGTGCTGGAAAGGGAGTGGAGAGTTCTCCATCTTGATCCACAGGTAGCAAGGAGAGACTGTGTGCTACACTAGATATAGCTTGAGCCCAGGAGACTTCCACAGTGACACACTTCCTCCAGCAAGGCCATACCTACTCCAAGGCCATATCTCCTAATAATGTCACTCCCTATGGGTCAAGCATTCAAACACAAGAGTCTGTGGAGGCCATTCCTATTCAAATCACCATAGCAGAGAAACACAGAAGTGGTCTGAATGCTTCATTGCCTGAGGGAGTGCCTAGTTTTCTCAGGAACTGAAAGGCACACAGCACCTGAAGATCCACAGACTACTCCAACCTGAACAACCTGTGACTCATGTCCCTCAAGACAGCTAGACCAGGCCAACTCCCTAATTTCCTGCAATCTTTCTCACCCTCCTGGGATTACAGGCATACATGACTGTATCTGGTTAATCATGTGTGTTTTAACATAATGCATAGATTGGGATGGGTCTAGTGTATTCTGGTCCCCTAAACAAATAATGTTTCCATACCGTATCCTTTACTGTCGATGGGGATGGTAAAATTACAGTGAGATCCCCTGGGTGTTCATTGATGGAGTAGGATGCAAAGGATGCTGGGACTCTTCCTCACTTATCGTTAAAAAAAAAAAAAAAAGACCACAGGATGTATGTCACATGGCCTCAGCACTCATTGTCAAATGGGGACTGTAGGGGGAAATCCTTATCTTAAAAAAATGCTTACCATCTGTATTTTACATTTTTGACAACAAGCATGTTACTTGAACTACTTCAAAGAGAAAGGCTTTGCCTATGAGGGAAAGCAGGTAACGAATGTTTGTGAGTTTCAAGCAGGCGTGTTGGCAAATGGGAAGTACTGGCCGAGCCTTACAGAAAGTTCATAGCTGCCTTTCTCTTGACCCTGTTACACCATTGCTGCTGTTTCTATGTGCAACCGGGGCTTTGAAATCACTGGGGCCAGTGGAGTGAACTTCTCCTGTAACAGTGCGAGGAAGTCATTTCAGCTTTCTCCAGAGACACATTTGTCTAGTCTTCTATATACCACAGAGTGGGGCCAGAGCCTGGAAAGGGCACAGAGGCCAGGGGCATCATCAGGGGAGCGCCTGCACACAGAAGTGAGGGAGTGGTTCAAGGTCCTCCACTTCCTCAGACAGAAGGTGCTGAGCGTTCTTTGAGGAAGTGGCCACAAGAGAGTTGTCCCTGACTTTCTCAGATGTTTTGACTCTGTGGCTGCAGACACTGTGGAAGTAGCCCTTAAGCCCGATGGCTCCTGGAACTTGGTTCCAACTGTCAGGCACTGGCCATTGGAAGTTCTTCCTAGAACTTGCTGTTTCCAACATCTCTTCCTGGAAAACACAACTCACCAGCGGCTGGAGCAGCGGAAAGGATCTCTGTTGGTGAGGAGAGGTGAGGGTGTATTTTAGTGCCATTTTGAGAAATGTGGTTACCGAAAGGAATGAAATACTCGGAGCTGAGCAGTCAAGGCACACTGGTATCAGTAGGAGAATCCATTTGGAGGAGGGGATGAGGCAGAAGGTGGCCTGTTTCCTGTTAACATGTCCACCCACACCCGAGTGCCACCAGAGTGAAGACCTTGTCTGCTGTGTTGGATGTTGTAGTCACAGCATTTAAAATAACCAAAAGCACTGAGTGGTGTTGGCTCACGCCTTTAATCCTAGAACTTGGGAAGCAGAGGCAGGCAGATCTCTGAGTATAAAAGACTAATTCATATATTTACTTAATATCTATCTATCTATCTATCTATCTATCTATCTATCTATCTATCTATCTGTCTGTCTGCATATGTGTGTGTGTGTGTGTTTGTGCTATGGTGTTTGCGAGTCAGTTCTTTCCTTTTACCATGTGGGTCTGGCTGTCAGGCTTGGCAGCAAACACCTTTAAAACCTACTGAGCCATCTTACCATCCCTTTCTGTTGTTTTGTTTCATTCATTTGAGACAGGCTCTCCTGCAGCCCAGGTTGGCCTTGAATTTACTGTGTAGCTGAGGATGACCCTGAACTCCCAATCTTCCTCTGCCTTTACCTCTAGAGTGCTGGGGTTACAGGCATGTGCAATCACGTCTGGTGTTATATGCTGCTGGGGACTGAACCCATGATTTTGCACTTGGTAGGCAAGCATTTTACCAACCAAGTTACATGCTGGCCTTCCTATAGGAGTTCTCTTCTGACTCTCTTAGGAAGTTTAGGTCTCTCCTCTGAGGCTTCGAAGCACATGAGCTGAGGTACCCATTACACTGGCATTTTCCTTATCTTCCTGTCTTCCCTGGAAGGCTGTATAATTGTGGAGACTGTGCCTTATTTATTTTATTTTATTTTTTTAAACATTTATTTATTTATTTATTATGCATACAGTATTTGCTCTACATATATGCCCGGGCAGCAGATCTCAACGTAGATGGCTGTGAGCCACCATGTGGTTGCTGGGAATTGAACTCAGGACCTTGGGAAGAACAGCCAGTGCTCTTAACCTCTGAGCCACCTCTCCAGCCCTATTTTATTTTATTTTGAGACAAGACCTCACCATGTAGCCTAGGATAGCCTGGAACTCACAATGAAAATCAAGCTAGCCTAAAACTCACAGAGATCCACCTGCCTCTGCCCACTCTTCCCATCCCCTAACCACAAGATCTGGGGTTATGAGTGTATACTATCATGCATGGCATGAGCCTCACTTTTACATTTATCATAGGCACCTTTCTCAGCCAGGCTAAATCTCTCTAGTGCTGAGATTACAAGACTTTACCACCGTGCCTGGCATTTTCACTTGGGTTTTGGTGATCAAGCTAATATTTCACATGAGGTAAGCACCTTACTGACTGAGCCACCTCCCCAGACCCCTAAGAGGTAAACCCTTAATGTGTTTTAGGCATAAGTATTGTAGAAAAGGGTGGCAGTCCATTAAAGCAGGAAGCCTGTAACATAACACGCCTGGTGAGCAGCTAGAAGATTGCTCATAGATTAAACAAAATTCTGATCAGAGGAAACGGAGAAGGAAGGTGGGGTTTGTGAAAAAAGGTGCATCCCTGGGGAGGTGCTTGTGAGGGAATGAAATTATTATGTCCTTTGAAGTCAGCACATGCTCCTAAGGAGGACTGTGGCTTCACTGGGTCCTCAAGTCACCTCTTCGAGCTGTCCTCAGCTGGTTATCAAGCACGGCTAACACTTTGGTGCATAGCAAACACTGGCTCCCTCCCTCTTCTCCCTCTCCCTATAAGAAGACCATAGGAGGCTGAAGCATCATACTAGGGTGAATATTTTTCTTTAGAAACCAGGACTCACTGTATGCCTTAGGCTGGCCTTGAACCCTCCTCAGTCCCCCTGCCTCAGCCTCTGAGTGGTGTGACTGTCCCTGGAGTGATTTTTCAAATACCAAAGAAGCCTTGTGCAGTAGTACTTACTTGCATCTCTAGCTCTCCTGGAGATAGCTGTAAGAGGATTGATGCAAGATGAAGGCTAGCCTGAGATGTACAGCAAGCCCTGTCTCAAAAAAAAAAAAAAAGAGAAAGAAAAAGAAAGAAAGAACAAAGCCAGTCACAGACCAAAGAAGAATGTCTGTAGAACAGGAGAGGTAATACTTAAAGGGAAGGGGGCATGCTAACTATGACTATGGAAGAAGAGAAGACTCCAGGAACCATTCTAGAAGGATCCATTGCCTTCATTGGCTGTATAGCTGAGGACAACCTTGAACATAACATCTTCCTGCCTTCATTTCCCAGGTGCTGGGGTTACAAGAATGTATTTTATATAACTCAGGGGGTAGAGCCTTGGACTTTGTGCCTCCTCAGCAAGTTCTCTACCAACTGAGCTACCCGCTTAGTCTTTTTGTTCTTTTTTTAAAAAAATAATTTATTTTCACTTATGAATTTCATTTCAAGTATGTGCTTTTCATATTTATGTGCATTGGTGTTTTGCCTGTGTGTAGAACTGGAATTGCAGACATCTGTGAGCTGCCTTATGGGTGCTGGGAATTGAACCCGGGTCCTCTGGGAGAGCAGCCTGTGCTCTTAACAGCTGAGCCATCTCTCCAGCCTCACTTAGTTCTTAGATGTCTGATGGGACTTTCACAGAAGAGTGACTTGTTCTGATTTTGTCAGGGGAATTTGTATTTGCAGATATAAGAATTCACTTAAGTCTTTTGGCTCCAAAGTCTTATTTCAAAACTGAAGCTTTGGACTGGAAGGCAGCAGGTGTTCCTTATTTTAAATTTTCAGAAAAGGGACAAGGCCCTAAGAACTGCCACTAAGTAGGTTAATAGATGAAGCTGATTATTTGGGCCTGATTGTCAGAGCTCTTGATATGCAAATGTACCTCTGAGGCAGGATGCAAATCAAAGCTGGGAGAAATAGCAGCTGATCTTCCTGAGGTCTCATAATAAGGACAATAAAGCCTTCCCTTCTTCTTTTTTTTTTTTTTTTTCTGAAGATTTCCAACTCCAGTCACACAAAGTGTGGGAAGTGGTGGTGTCCACACAGCCAGCCCATCCCCACTTTGCTGGGCTGTCTGTCTGCAGGTGTGTTCATGCCAACCCAGCACAGGAGGGTGGAGGCGGCTCATCTGGTCTCCACTGTAGACGACGCATGCGTGTCTCCTTCTTGCTTACAAAATGGCTTTAACCCTGGGGTGGTTATGGTGTGAAAGTGGCAGGTGTGGCTCTACCTCAGCCCAAGCTATGTTGCTTGGAGTCTGCATTGTTCTCCCGCCTGGCACACACCCCTGCCCTGCTTCACTCTAGATAGCGTCCCTGAAAGGCTTGATTCAAGTCTCCCTTCCCCAGGAATCGTTGGCTTTGATTTCTCACACTGACCCCGGCTTTCCAACTGATCTAGTAAATAAGTAAAGCTACACGTGATGTCTTTGGTGCCTCATTATTTGATTAAACTGGAATCTGCATCATCCAATGAACAATAAGTTTCTGTTGGACGGCGACTGCTTTGCCATCTGTCTCCACACTGTTTAGGATTAGGCATTTGTCCGCGTCAGCGCTCTCAGTAAAAGGCCAGTTGAGAACAATGACAAAACAGTGTGTCATGTCGATTCATGTGCTAAACATGTCAGACAAGCGAAGAAACCTGTCCCCAGTTGGTCTCACCAACAGTAGTTCCTAAAAGCTATTTTGGATTAGGGGTGGGGGATGGGCAGCTCACTACTGATGGCCGCTGCAACCGCATTGGTTTTGGGGGGTGGGGGTGGATTGGAAAGAACCGTTTTTAGAATTTCCCTCTACAGAGTGTACAGTGACAGGGCTTGGAATCTTGGAACACAGTCGGCTAAAGTCCCATCCACGGCTGTCTGCATGACTCACATGGAAGGGAGCAGGTGCGTGACAGGAAGGATACCCCAGGCAGGTACAAGGAGGCCTTGCTGAGTAGGAAGGAGGAAATTCACAGAGAAGGCAGGCTGGGAATCTAGGCAAAATGAAGGAGGGCAAGCAGGATCAAACACCAGAGAATGTAGCTCTTCAGAGGGGCACTCCTGGCCATGGGTTTACAGTTGGGAGGCTCTAGTTAATGGGAAGATTTTTTTTAATTTGTTGGTTGGTTGATTTTGTTTTTGTTTTTGTTTTGTGTTTTGTTTTTTCGAGACAGGGTTTCTCTGTGTAGCTCTGGTTGTCCTGGACTCACTTTGTAGACCAGGCTGGCCTTGAATTCACAGAGATCCACCTGCCTCTGCCTCCCGAATGCTGAGATTAAAGGTTTGCAGCAAGGTCTCAATCACTGTCCACTCAGCCAGTCGTAGTAGCCTTTCCATGTCTTATGCGAGGGAGCTGGTTGCAGGGTATGACAGAGAGCTTGGTCAGACAGAGCTGGCTCTGTGCTAAACGGATTGGGTTCTGTTCAGATAGGCAAGGAAAGGACTGGGAACCTTGAAATCATACAAGAGGTTCTGGGGGAGGGGTGGGACTGATGTCGTGTGCCCAGGCTCAGGTACATTTTCCTTAAAGATCTGGGGCTTCGTAGTGGAAGAGAGGAAGTGCAGCCTAGCTTGGTCATGCTGCATAGTTCTGAGCTCAGGAACCAAGGAACAGAGAAGCAAAGAGACTTCAATATCCAAAGTCCCTGGTGCTGCCAGCAGCATGAGGGTGTGGGTTTTGGTTCATGTGCTTCCTCCAATTCAGGGGTGGAGTACTGTTCTAACTTTCAGGGGTTTATGGAGACTTCCTTTGGCCCTCTGCTTCTTCTTTCTTTGTTTTCTTTTTTCTTTTTTTTCTGTACAGCCCTGGCTGTCCTGGAACTCCCTCTGTAGACCAGGCTGGCCTCAAACTTAGATATCCACTTTCCTCTGCCTCCCAAGCACTGGAATTAAAGGCATGTGCCACCACCAACGGGCTGGCCCTCTGCTTTTGTAGTGGTTTCCAAAGGACAGTTACAGTGTATGTGTGTGATCTTTGGGAATAGACAATTAAGAAAGAAGTTTTATGTTTATTTCTCTTACTGTGTAGCCCAGGCTAGCCTTGGATTTGGGTTTCTCCTGCCTCAACCTTCCAAGTTAGAATTATAGGTATGTATCACCACACCCAACCTAATACTGAGGGACCCTGTATAGGATTTTTTTTTAATTTAATTTTTTGAGGCAAAGTCTTTTTTTTTTTTATGTTTTGAGACAAGAGTTTCTCTGTGTATCCCTGGCTGACCTGGACTCACTTTGTAGACCAGGCTGGCCTTGAACTCAGAGATCCACCTGCCTCTGCCTCCCAAGTGCTGGGATTAAAGGTGTGTGCCACAAAACCCAGTCTTTGTGTAGGGCAGCAGTTATCAACATTCCTAATGCTGCAACCCTTTAATACAGTTCCTCATGTGGTGACCCCCAAGCATAAAATTATTTTTGTCGCTACTTCATAGCTGTAGTTTTGCTACTGTTATAAACTCTAATGTAAATATCTGTGTTTTCCAATGGTCTTAGGTGTCCCCTGTGAAAGGGTTGAAACCCATAGGTTGTGAAACACTGGTGTAGGACTTTTTTTTTTAAAACATTTATTTATTTATTTATTATGTATACAGTATTTGCTCTACATATATGCCCGGGCACCAGATCTCAATGTAGATGGTTGTGAGCCACCATGTGGTTGCTGGGAATTGAACTCAGGACCTTTGGAAGAACAGCCAGTGCTCTTAACCTCTGAGCCATCTCTCCAGCCCCTGGTGTAGGACTTTTGATTGAAAAGTTTGAGCCAGACGTGGTGGTGCGTACCTTTAATCTCAGTACTTGGGAGGCAGAGCCAAGTGGATCTCTGTGAGTTTGAGCCAGCCTGGTCTACAGAGTTTCCAGGACAGTCAGGGCTACACAGAGAGACCTTGTCTCAAAACAAACACACAAATAAGCAAACAGCTTGTCTAGGATATCTGAAGCCTTAATTTTGATCCATAGCATTGCATAAACTAGATATGGTGAATGTATCTCAGAGGCAGAGGCAGGAGGATTACGGATTCAGGGTCATCCTTAGTTACAGAGTGAGTTTGAGGCCATCCTGGGTAACACAAGACTCTATCTCCAATAAAAAGAGGGAAAGAAATCTTGACAAACTTGTTCTCATTCAGGACTGTTGTTCCTGCTGCTTTTGGTCCTGTGGCAGGCAGCATATAAAGAACCAAGTGTGCAGCAATGCACAGCCTCTTACCTTGTGGCTAGCTAGCAGATGAATAAGGAGAGGTCTTAAGGTTCTACAATCCCTTGAAGAATTTGTCCCTGCTGATTTAAAGGGTTCTCTAGACCAGTGGTTCTCAACCTTCCTAATGCTGTGGCCCTTGAATCCAGTTCCTCATGTTGTGGTGACTCCCAACCATAAAATTATTTCATTGCTATTTCATAAGTATAATTTTGCTACTGTTATGAGTTGTAATGTAAATATCTGATATGCATGACATTTGCTATGTGACCCCCAAGGGGTTGAGAGCCACTTCTCAAGCTTCTACCCTTGCTTCCTCTTTTCCTCTCTCCATTCTTCCCTCTAGGGTCTCATACATTCTAGTTTTGCCTCAGACTTACTATGTGGCCACGGGTGACCTTAGACTTTTGGTTGTCCTGTCCAGGGTTGGATTACAGGCACTTGTCACATATCTACTTTATTCAGGGCTGGGATCAAACCTAGGACTTTGTAAATGCTAGGAAAGCACTCTGTTAACCTCAGCCTCAGGCCTTTATCTCACAGGTTACACCATCTCCCAATAGGGCCATCCAGGGAACTTTAGCACAAGGGCCTGTGGGAGCCTTGTTTTCTCATTTGTAAAAAGTGCACAATAAAACCACTTTGTGAGACATGGAACACACGCAGGGGAACTGAGAAGCATACTCTGAGAATTGTTTGCTTCATAGAAAGTACCCAGTAAACGTCACCTGGGACTGCAGTCCACCACTGCATGTCTTAGGGACCTAAATGAGTGGAGGCCCTGTCCTATTGACTTGCCTACCTTCCTCACAGCTCTGGCTTTAACTCTTGCCTTGGACCTCTGTACATACTATCTTAACGAATGCTTAACAGAAAGTCATTTGATTTTATGATCCTGATGTAAAAGGACACATAGGGCTTAACTTTGATCCTGACCCAAACCTGAACCATTTGTATACTCAGGATACATCCTCCAGCCTTCTTTTACCCAGATGCCCCTTCCCTAAGTAAAGAAGACCTACATGGTTTCTCCAGCTTCCTTCCAGAGCCCCATCAATGCTACCTAAAATCACCATCCATTTGAAGAAGGTACCTTCTGGTCCTTGCATCCGAACACAGATCAGAGCCAGAAACACAAAGGAGCTTCAGGGAGCCACCCATTCCTGTCTTTCTCTTTTCCAGGAGCCAAGGCAGCCCCCGAAGACCATGAACTCATCTTCTGAACACTGCAACATATCCGACTGGCTGAGGCTAGAGGCAACCGTGAAGGCCTCTGTGTACGCGGTGGCTTTCTCCATCGCCACATCTATCACCGTGGTCGCTATGGCAATAGTGTCCCAGAGCCTGCAGCTGAGGGAAAAGGTCCGACTGGTCCTCCTCTGCCACCACCTGCTGTGTATCTCTTCCTACTGTGGCCTGGGGGTTGTCTTCCAAGGAATGCGAGCCTTGCTGGCCAACAGCCCCCTGCTGCTGTGCTGGCTGGTGTTTGGGGCACAGCTAAGTGTAGGAGAAGGAATCCTCCTTACTCTGGCCCTGATGGCTCTCAACACTTACCTTGCCATTTGTTACCCCCTGAAATCGCCATCCTTTTTAGATTCTGCTAAGTACAGGATTCTAGCTGGGACTTGGACCACTGTTATACTCAAGAATGTTGGCTTATTTCTCATAGAGGGCAATAGCTCCACTCCAGCCTCTGTTTTCCAGTCTGCCCCACTCTGCCCTGTGATTTTGAATGGTATGCCTGCCAGAGTCATTGGTATGTTTTTCTTTGCCCTTCTTTTATCTGTCATTCTTGTGAGTTACTGTCTGATATACCGGGAAGGGAAGCGGGCTGGCCATTTTAACAGGTCAAACATCAAGGCCAGAAGAACAGTCCTTGTTCATCTACTGCAGATAAGCTTACACGTGATACCCACCCTGATATTCATAGGTTTGGGAAAGCGGTGTGGGGTGTTTTTCTTTGCTCTAAATCTGGTGCTTTTTGGTATCTTCGCTTTTGCACAGTGTTTCAATCCTTTGGTCTATGGGCTCCATGACAGAGACCTACAGAGCAAACTGTACCCTTGGCTGTGCTGTCAGAAGAGCTACCGACTTAAACAAAAATTCAGCTCTTCCAAGTAACTCCAGACTTAATGGATGTGTCAGCTAGGGCAAGGACTGGAGGTCAAGTAGGCCAAGTAGCTGTAGGCTCTGGACAGTCACATCTTGACAGTTTTGTTTGCCAGGAGAAGAAGCAACGAGGTGGCTTCTACAGCCTTCCATCTTCTATATATACCAAACTCACCAGTGATTGATGGAACCTAATTGGCTACTGAGACCCTAAAAGCAAAGGAGTTTGGGAAATGTAGTTCTTAGTACTACTGATTTGGCAGTGTGGGACCTCACAAGGGGGTGGGTGCGTGTAAGGATGGAATGAGCCAACCTATGGGACCCTCTCTTACTATACTTAGTTTTACTTACAGATTATAATAATATCAGAAATGACAAGCACTGTTGGGCATTTCATTCCCCATACTATGCAAGCCATTTCACACTATGTCAAGTCCTCACAACAATTTTGTAATGTGGTGTGATCGCTCTTGATTTACAAATGAGAAAAATCGAGGTTGAGAAAGTAAAGGCGTAACTTTTAAACTACTTATTAATATCTCTAAACACCTTCCAACCCCCCACCAACCGGTGGCATAGCAGAAGGATACTTCTCAAGCATGGTTCCTTGGAGCAACTCATCAGCCATCTGCACAAATCAGCCAAGGAGAACACAGGAGCAGTTGAAATCTGTCCGGAGGAGCACCGGAATGAGCAGAAGCTCCAGTAGTGGCACCATGGCCTTTTAATTCTGTCCGGGCTTTCTGAACCTCCTCTCACAGGTCCAGCATTGCGTGCCTTGGTGCCGAGGCTTCTGCCTGGCCCGTCTCTCTGAATCTCCACAGGGCAGCCTTTGCTCTCCTCAGCCTTTCTCAGCCTTTGCCTTAGTATCAGCAGTTGGCACACGCCTGCTTGGTTGGGGTCTTGGACTCTTCTGTCAGCATGGCCTCTGGGCCAGCAGTTGCTGCCCCCTCACTTGGTACAGCATCTCTGGGCAGCTGTTGCTCTCCTCAGAAGGCCTCCATGCTGGCTATTTTTATGGCTCCAAATGAGGCTTAGTCTGAGTGCTCCCCAATCTAGGCTGCCCGGCCTAAATCTTGCAATTTTTTTTTTTTTTGGTTTTTCGAGACAGGGTTTCTCTGAATATCTCTGGCTGTCCTGGACTCGCTTTGTAGACCAGGCTGGCCTCGAACTCACAAAGATCCGCCTGCCTCTGCCTCCCAAGTGCTGGGATTAAAGGCGTGTGCCACCA
>CAJQZJ010021534.1:0-10413 GCA_907164525.1 Lophiomys imhausi | reverse complement strand
TCCTTTTGTGTCAAGACAGACCCCTCTTACCTTCCTATCTCCTTGTATCATCTAGAGTCTCACACCTCTCTTTGTGTGTGTCAGCTGGCGGTAGAACCACTTAACTTAACTTCTACCATCTTCACCTTGTGGCCCAGACTGGGGCAAGAAGTTCCCATAATTTCTCTTTTCTCTCTCCACATAAAGAACCACTTGGCTGAGAACAAAAGGAACAGACTGTTCCTGGAGAATGGCCAGGAATAAGTTGAACCTTTAACACAGTTGTCAGTCAATCATTACATCACAGTGCACACTTAAGTGTCCTTGTCTCTTGCAATGGTTTGTACTCCATTCCCAATCTCTCTCTTTTTTTCATAGCTAATCTCAACCCCATCCTGGAAGCTTCTGTCCATGATGATCAGGCCTTGGAATCTCCTAGAGGATCAGCATGTTTGTCAAGCTGCAGCTGTAGCTTCTGGCTTTGGTCAACCAGTAGCAGTTGAAGGTCCAACTGAGGCAGCAGTGGTTGAAGGTTCAACCTCAGCTGAAACCCCAGTACCAACAGTAGCTGGATGCTGAGTGCCAGGTCATGCTCAAGACTCAGTTCCATCTGCTGAAGAGATCTTGATCCTTGAAGACCCGGACACAATGGAGGAATTGTAGACTTGGAATTATTCCTTACTCCATAAAACCCCCTCAATTCAACCAAGAATCTTTGGTCTAAACCAAGAAATCTTGATTACAATGATGAGGTAGCCTTGCAGTCAAGGGCCAGGATATTTCTGAATCTGTGGGGTTGAGGCAATGAGTGTCCCTGTGTCTGAAGGAATGAAAGTCATACTCTGCCATTAATTTGTAGATACAGTTCAGCTGCCCAGTATGAATTTAGAGTTTCTTCAACTGCCATCGTAATTTGGTAATAGTTGAGGTTTTATTTATTTTGCCGTTTATATGGAGAGTTGATTCTGAAGGTCCAGGCATTCCTCGCTCCCACTTCCCCAGTGTAGGGATGACGGGCACTAAGCAGCAGTGCACCCAGAGCAGTTTGTTTACACTGCTTCCAACACTATTTCAGAAAAGATGGCTGGATATTTTCTCCCAACTTCCTTGATTTTGTCCCCTGAATGATGAGGATGCTAGCTGATGACTGACATTTTAACAGAAATTAGAAATTTGTCTAGTCTTTCAAAGGTTCAAAGGTTCAAAGGAGCTTTCTTTTGGCAGTTTGTTTAACGTATCTTTTTCTTTAAACAAAGTTCTTTTGAGTAAAATTTATATTGTCCATTTTTCTTCCTCTCACTGCAAAACATCAGAATGGTAACTCATTCTGGGACTATTGATTGCAGTTACCTATGATTCTTGTTGTTGGTCTGAAGAGATTGCTCAGTGAGTCAGAGCAACTGTTACTTTACTAGGGAAGTATGGAGTTCAATTCCCACCTCCTACTGGGTAGCTCCTAACCATCCATTTGGAATAATAATCTCTGAGGTTCTGTGTCCTGTGGTCTCCTACTTCCCAAAGGCATGCCCAGGTAGTATATACACTTGTGCAGGCAAAACACTTATACATATAACAAAAGAACAGATTGCTTGTCGATACTGAAGCAGGGAATTTGGCTTCTGACACCTTGGTCCTGAGCCACATGAATGCTTGTAACTTCAATTCTTAGGGCTCTGAAACCCATTTTTTTTTGCTTGATACCCCACTCATCAAAGAAATACATTCACACAAACATAGTTAAAAATTCCAAAAACAACAAAAACAAAAAGAAACTATATTGCATGTGTTAGTGCACAACCTTTACCTCTGGGTTTGGAACACTGATGCAGACTAACCTGTATTAGTTTCAAGCCCATATGTTACATATAGTGGGACTGCTACAAAAACAATTTTTAAAATTCTTTACTTATATTGTAGTATATGCTTGTTATTTAAAACTAGAAAATACTTCAGGAAATATTAAAAAAAGTTCTTGCCAGAATGTCTGTTAGTTTTACTTTTTAAAATAATATGTATATGAGTGTGCATGTGTGTGTGTGTGTGTGTGGAATGCCTGTATGAATATATACCCATTTCTGGAGCCTGGAAAGTCAAGAGAAGGCATAGAATCTCCTGGGAGTGGAACTACAGGCAAAGATGAGCCCACATTTGGGTGAAAACAACTGAACTCAGGTCCTTTGCAAGGGTAGTAAATTCTCTTAAGTGATCTTAACCACAGATCTTCCACAGAGTATTGATGGTTGTAAATCATATGTGAGAATCAATAACAGAGCCCATGATGCTCAGAATCCCTAGGAATATAATGCTACCTTTGTTTAGTTTACATTTGAGGTGATTGTTTTTTCAAGCCATGTCAGAGCTCACTATCAGCTGTAATTCCAATTCTATGTGATCCTATGTCCTCTTTTTGCTGAGAGTACACTTCCTACACCTTTTGTACTCATATGTAGGCAGAACATTAATACCCATAAAAGTAACACACACACACACACACACACACACACACACACACACACACACAGTAAATGCTCTGAACCACCCAACACTAAACTTTATCCAAGCTGTCTCCTTTAGAGGCAGAATATAATCCCACATCCTCAAGATATTAAGTTAATTATTAGAAGCCTTGCTACTTACTACAGGAAAATATCAAAATAAGGACAGGGACATTGTAGAAATTAGAAATTGATACAAAACAAAGGAACATAGCTTTCACAGACTCCTGACCTCACAGAGAGATTAGATAGACTAGGTCCTTTATAGAAGTTTAGAACAGCTGAAGAGAAATTGTTTCTAGTGAAGCGGTTGTGTAGGGGTGTGTTGGAAACTTTAAAGTATTTATCTCAGACTCAATATTGGCCTTGGTATGAAGGGCACATGGAGAGACAAATACAAGAACTGGAAGAAAAATTAATAATAAAAATATTTTAGATGAGTTGTAATTCAGCTTAAGTTTTTGCTTTGCTTGTTAAAATTAAATAGAAGAGGTAAACTTTTCTCAGACTTTGAACTGTCTATCACCTGTAACCACAAGGCTCTGACTGGGAGAAGATCAAAGTCTGTTTTTCCCTGCTTAGTTAAACTTTGTCCAGTTGGTGCAGGACATGTGATCACTGACCTTTCAGACTGTAATCACTGAAGGATGTCCTGTTTCATTTTTCTTGAATAAATAAGTATTATGAAACCTTTTGAATGAAAATATACAATGATGTAGTCATATTGCTGTAAGATATATAAATAAACTCTGTGGCCCTGAGAAGCAGAAGCTTTTTTCCCTGTGATCTGTCTTCCAAGTGAAGACACAGAAGAAATAACTCAGAGACTCCGAAAAAGATTCAAACTGCTGTCCTGTGCAATTCCTTTCTGCATTACTTGGTACATTCCATTTCTCAGGCCCTGTGCTCTGCTGAGGCTGGTCTCCAGCACTCCACAAGGAATAATTGCTCACTGCAGGGTACACATGTCAGAAGAATGTTTGTAGGAGTTGGTTTTTTTAGTCCCAGGGATGGAGCACATGTCACCAGGCTTTGTGGCAAACTGCTTTACAAGCAGAGCCACCTCCTGTAGCTCCCTTTTTCTCTTCTACTTTTTTTTTATTTTATTTTGACACTGGGTTTCACTACCTTGCCCAGATAATCCTGTTTTACAGTTTGGCTGCCTCAGACCTGAGTAGCTAATATGACAGACATGTAAGGAGGGTCCATTTCTCCAATTTGGAGGAATATTCACATTATTTCTATGCTGACTGTACCAGATTGCACTCCCATCAGCAAATAAGTGTTTCTCTTTGCTTACCTCTTCACCAGCATGAGCTGTTGTTTTTCTTGATCTTTCCTGCTCCAGTTACGTCAGTTAAAATATCAAAGGGTTTTTTGCAATTATGTGATGACTAAAGATGAATTTTTGCTTGCTTGCTTGTTTGTTAATTTCTTTTGTACTTTTGTTTTTTAAATTCTTGTACACAAGGTCTCTCTCTAGAGTAGTGGCTATCCTCAATCTCTCTGTGTAGACTAGGCCAGGCTGAAACTCCCAGATACTCCCCTGCCTCTGCCTTCTGAGTGCTAGGATTAAAGACATGTGAGGGCACACCTCACCTTGTTAACATTTGTAAAAATTGTTTTTCAGGCATTTGTGTTTCATATTTTGTGAACTATATTTTTAGTTCTATATCCCATTTTTACATTTAGCAACTTGTTTGTTTTTTCCTTTACTTGATATTTATTCTTTTGAAAGCACATCTGCCTTTGTAGGCCTAACTGTCCTAGAACTCTTTATGTAGAGCAGGCTGGCCTGGAACTCCCAGAGATTCAAATGCCTATCCCTCACTAGTGCTGATATTAGAGGTGTGTGCTACTCTGAACTACTAGGCCTGCTTGTTCTTGCAGTTCACTTTGACAAAATTTTTGTGTGTTCTAAATATTATCCTTCTGTCAGACCTTGTTGTGTAATAGAATGTTTCATGGAGAGACACAACACACACATGACTAGTCACCCCAGATATGAAACCCATGACAGAACAAAATATAGATACCATCAAAGTCAAATTGGTGCTGGACATGTTGGCACACATGTCTTTAACCTTGTCACTAGAGAGGCAGGGGCAGAAGGATCTCTGAGTTTGAGGCAGGCCTGGTCTAATGACCAAGTTTGAGGACAGTTAGGGTTACAATGAGAAAACTATTGCACAATAATAGTTTTCTAGTAGTAGTAGTAGTAAAAACTTTAATTTGAAAAACATGTTTTATTGGGGTTACTTAGGTGTTGTGATACACTGGGTATAACAGTCATAGTCTAGTGCAGACCGCATTGTCAGGTGAACAGTTGTTGGTTTAAATGGAATCCATTATTTTGTGTTTATGCTATTTATTAAGTTTTCTTTACTTATTTCTTTATTTACTTTTACAAAAGAGAAAGATGCTCAAGTTTGATAGGAACAGATGTGGGTAACAGCCTGGGTGTGGGGAAGAAAGAATATGATTGTGTACATATTCACTTATATAAATGCACTTTTGCAATTTTGACAAAGAATATTTCTTTATAGCTCCAGCTGTTCTGGAAAGTATTACATAAACCAGAGCAGCCCGAACCTCACAGAGATGCACCTTCTCCACCCTTTTGAGTCCTTGGATTAAAGCTAAACATCCTGCCAGGCTGACAAAATGCATTGTATGATTTTTTTCCTAAATAACCAGTCATTATTTTTCTGCATACAATTTGTCTCAAAAGTTAAAGGCTAATGCTGAAATAGATATCTGAAATGTTTCCACTGACCTCTGCAAAGTGACTCCATAATCCTCACACTATATAAAATTATATAAAAATGTAAATAAATCTTCTTGGACCCAGTGTGTCCCTGGGGCTGAGAGAGCTCTATAAGAGCAAGGATAAGAATACAACTCCAGAAATACCAGGCATTTGCTCTCTTTTCCCTCTTTCCAGTATTTCATCACAAAATGTCATCATTTCCTGTTTTCTCTCCTCATTTTTCTTCTCTTCTCAAGACTGGACATTGAATCATGGTCCAGATAATAATGAAAGCAGTGTCACATTCAGATACATTTCTAGTTCCCACCCTCTGTTTTTTGCATTGAACTTGCTGCTCTCCTCTTACAGCTTCCCAAGTAGCTGGTATTACAGGTCTGTGTCCCCAGGTTGTTTCTTATTGATCTGTGGTAACATTAAAACTGTATGATTGTTTCTCTCCTTTGAAATCCTAGAGACTCATGGAGATACTTTGTCTGTTGCTCTTTGGTGGTGTTTTCTATTTGAGGCAGGGTCTTCTGTAGCCTAGGCAACCTTTGGACCTGTTGCATAGTCAAGACTGTCCTTCAACTCCTCTTAATACTTTCTCCACTTCTAAGACAAAGCAGGCTGTTGAAACAACCTCACATGTACAGGCATTAAATGGGTCTGAGTTCTTTAATGTTTCAGTGATCTGGTATTAAATGTAAAGACCACCAAATTGGACAACATTTTTAGCTCCAATTTTTCTGGGCTTCATTTCCAAAAAGGTGGGGCCAATGTTCTCTTAGTTTCCATTTTCCACATAATCCTTCCACTCAGTAAATTTTCTTTTATCAATTATTAAACCTTGAAGGTGCCTGCCTCGCTATTTGTAGGGAGTTGGATTAATATAAATTAGATTTAGTAAATATCTAGAGGTTTCTGATACAGTCTCTTAATTCAGGGCATGAAGATCAATTTGGCTGTGACCAATTAGCTCATCAGCTTGTGGACTATAAACAGGAAACAGGAAAGACTTAGTGGACTAAAAAACAAGGTTGAAGCCAGGAAAAACAGGAAAGACTTAGTGGACTAAGAAACAAAGTATTTGGCCGGCATTGTTTTTGGCTGCTAAGTGGGCAGAGCCCAAATTAAGCTGAAACAGGTGGAACAAGGAGAGACCCTATTTAAGAACAAATGGATGGAGCCAAGGGGCCCCATGCTAGAGAGCTCCAATGCTAGCAAGTCCTCACACTAGAAAAGACGAGTAGTTTGTATCCTCTGATGGAGAAAGTGCTGGTGGACTGATGGCCAGATCACCCTGAGGCAGAAAGAAGCTGGTGAGCAGAGAAAGCCTCAGCAAGACAGCAAAAGGCCAAGGACTAAACCCTGTGGCTCAGCTTTTGCCTAGAGGGGTTTGACCTGTCAGAACAGTGGCTTGAACGAATCTCTGGCCAGCTTTAAAGACTGAGGCAGAGCAGCAGAGTTGCTGATGCGAAGGAAATAAAGTGGTCTACAGATGGCTGAGGTCTCCCAGAGAGAAGAAAGCCTCAAGCCTTATTTAAGGTGAAACTGCCACAGCCAATTTACCCTGACGAATCTACATCTGAGATATTCCAGAAAAAAGACTGCTAAGTGCATTAAATGGTCTACCACAGAGACTGTGTTCCTGATGACTGAGGACTTTTAAAAGGTTATGAAAATAGTTGTAATAGTTATCAATAGGTTTAGTGGGTAGGTAATAAGGGTTGAAGTCATTCATAGGGGTTGTAGGAATTTGTAGGATTAGTAGTTAAGTGTTTATATATATATAAATATATATATATATATATATTTTTTGGTTTTTCGAGACAGGGTTTCTCTGTGTAACAGCCCTGGCTGTCCTGGACTTGCTTTGTAGACCAGGCTGGCCTCGAACTCACAGAGATCCACCTGCCTCTGCCTCCCAAGTGCTGGGATTAAAGGCGTGAGCCACCACGCCCGGCTTGTGTTTATATTTTTTATAAGTGAATATAGTTATCAATATATAAATATTTAATAATTTTAAAAAGTTCTGTTACAGCTATTCAGACATTTAATGGTAGTATTCTGAAGGATGAGGCAAGGTAATCTCTGTGAGTTTGAGGTCAGGCTTGTCAACACAGTGCATTTGAGAATTTGTTGGTCTACATGGAGAGTAACTAAACCAAAAACAAACAAAATAAAACAAGACAATTATGATTAAATCAATAAGACTAAGACTCTCTGTGGTGCAATTGAAATCTGAGTGGCTCTAAAGGATAGGTGTGGCTAACGGATTTCAGGGTCTTCAGGGTGGGAAGAGCAAAAAAGTAGGAGGAGCATTGGGTTTCCTGCCTGTAGAAGATATTTAAGCTCTGGTCATTGGAGAAGTGGTCAAATACAGAGAAATATCCAAACTAGGTTCAGCAACTCACTGGTTGTCTGATGATTTGGTGTTATGAATAAGCTTGTATACAATGGTTATCCTCGGGGTGTTACTGTCATGAGAAAGAGAGGGAATTAGTAAGGGAAGAGCCTTGGTAGCAGTGTGTGTGTGTTTGGAGATTGAGATTCACAAATCCCCAGATTGATGAATAGAAGTTCCTGAGAAGACTCTAGATGTGTTTACAAACTTTCCCCATAGATGTGAACACTGAAAACCAGAGGTGTGCAGAGATCATTGAAGACATCAGAAGAGTGCTAATGAGGCCACAGGGTGCTGACAGAGATACTAGGATTTGTGCACTATTCACCAGCCAAGGCACAGGCCTGAGTCCTGTGTTGTATAGAAAGTCTAGAGGAATGGATGGGGGGGGGGTCTGAGTTATGGATTGTGGGGCTTCTAAGATATATTTTTTTTTTTTAGTCCTAGGTTCTCCTACAAACTAAGATCTCCCAATGTGGCCAAATTTCCAGGCAATTAGAGGATCTCTTCTCCAAAACTTCCTATTGCCACCTGAGGTCCCTTTCTGCTTCCGTGTAAGAAATCCACTATTTCTCCAGTGAGCCTAGATTTCCAAGGTTTCTCAGATGCCCCAGGACTACCAAATCAACAAGGTCTCTAGGCTTTTCATGTCTCTCCTGGATCACATATTTCTCCCAAACATCCATGGAGGCAGAGCATAAATTACACCATGTTCATCCAGGACCAAAAACTGATCCTGTAAGAACATTTTGATAAGCTCATGTACCCGAGCCACGAGAAACACATGGCATTGGCTCAAAGGCTTAGGCTGATAGAGTACCAGGTCAAGGTATGAATGACCCCTGTTGTGTCTCCCTCACCCCTAGTCAGAAAGCTACTCCCCCACTGGCCAAGTCCATACTTCTCTGACTGCTGTATTTGTGGTACCCTTCCATTGCCTGGGGTTCCTGGACCAAGTTCCAAGATTTAGAAGGTGGTGAAGGTGTAATCAAGGTTGAATATGCATCTATTTTAGATGTTTATTGCAGAATCAGGAGGCCTAGATATTAGGGCCTGCTCAAAATTTGCAACTCCTAGTAGAAGATTCCTTCATCTGTGGGTTTCAGGTCCAGTTTATCCTGCCTTCATTCTTGGGCCCAGGAATAGTAGTAGTCTGTTATATGTGGAGGGTAGAGACCAAAGCCCACTTTGTTTCATCTAGCATCTTCAGATTTGGTACATAAATGGTGCACATGGCCTCTCATGAACTGTACCTTTCTTTGTCACTCCAGATATGGTACAAAAACATACAAGCTATGGATCGAAGCCTCAAGAACTTTCTGTAAATCCTGAATATGGAGCTTGTGACTGGCCTACCTGCTCCAAAAGCCATGACCCTCTTCTTGCCTCTGCCAGTGGAGATTCTGTGTGCCAAAGACCATTGGGTATCAACTGTCCTCAACTTACTTCCAGTCACTTACTCCCTAGAATAGAAACCTCACTTCTCCATCATTGATCAACCCTTGGATGATATTTGCTTAACTAAATTCCAAGTTAGGTGGCATTGGCAGAGGAAGAAAGGTAAAGAACTACCTAGGAAGCAAACTCATCTATCTAGTGGTAGATCTGGCCTTCCCAAAGTTCAGGTCCCTCTTTCTGGGTCATCCAGGGAAGATTCAATGTGTGAGAGACCATGAGGTGCCAGCTCTCTTCCTCTACTCAGTTCTTCAAATATTGCCCCAAACTTAGAATCTATCTTCTTCATGTTTCAGACACCATCAGTTATGAGTCCTCCTCCTCATATCAGCCCCGTGAATAATTCCCCAGACCAGGAATCCATTTTCTTCAACCTTGATTGGACCTGCACTAAGATCTACCTAAGGAATTTAAGATCTAGGAAGCAGAGGAAACAGAGGGAGAAGTTTAGAGTACTACTTTGGAAGCAGAGCTAGGATTCCTGTCCTAAACCTGTGAGCCTCAAAGGCACTGCCCTTCTCCTGGCCTCTGTCTGTGAGGATCTATTGTCTCAGAGATAGTGAAATGTTAATTCTTCTTCTTGGCTCAGCCTCTCCATTACTTCACCAGGCTCAGAATCCAGATTTTGAATGTGTGTGTCAGCTCTCCTTCTCCACTAAGCCCCACATATGTTTCCAGACCCATAATCATTCTTCTCCATTGTTCACACTAATGAGACTCTGTTATTTGAAGCCCTGATGTATGTACAGTATGTCCAAACCCCAGCAGCAGTAAACAGAATCACAGGTCGATCAGCAGCTTGTGCATCATCTGGTCACCCAGATCTAGCCCAAGCTCCACATCCCATCACAGCTTTATCACTAGCTACAAAGGCAGCCACCCAGGAAGTGGAAAACCCAAGGGAGAGGGCCTCAGTCAAAAATTTAAGCCCACAGAAGATGTCCAAGACCATGTTGCCATCAAGCTATCTCAGTGTCTTGAATAGTGCTCTAGACCAAGTGCCACAGACTGACTTCATGGAATACTTCTCACTCATGGGGTTCTTTGAGGATCTTTTGATCTAGAGGATTAGGATATTTCTTCTACAACTACCAGAGTGTAAGGATTAGAATTGGTGACTGAGAGTGTGATCATATATGTTTAGAAATTTTTCAAGGAGGCTTTTTCAAGTTAATTTTGTTTTATATATTTATAATGTATAGAAAATTTACAGCTATATATTTCAATGTAACAATTTTATTAATTCTCTCAGAATTTCTCATCTTGCATCACCTAGTCATATTTGCTTCCCTATCCTTCCATGTCTGCCCACTTTTATGAACATCCATCCC
>CAJQZJ010021482.1:0-10318 GCA_907164525.1 Lophiomys imhausi | reverse complement strand
TAGTGGATAGGTTAAAGGGGTTGTAGGAATTTATAGGATTAATAGTTGGGAAATTGTTGGTGTTTGTTATAAGTGAATTTAGTTATAAATAAATAAGTGTTAAATAATAATTTAAAAGTTCGGTTACATTGGTCTTAGATCCTGAGCTATTGTTGTTCTGTTCAGGAAGTTGTCACCTGTGCCGATGAGTTGGAGGATTTTCCCCACTTTCCTTTCTATTAGATTTAGTGTGTCTGGCCTTATGTTAAAAGGAAAATTACAAGACACAACATACATTCCCAATGTCCAGTCCACACATACCTGGCAACCAACATCAATACTCAATTATCCATCTATCTCCATATGTTTAAAGTTCTTTATGCCTATCTCAATTTCCATCCTAATTTACATTACCAACTTAAAAATATCTCCTTAGACCTTCAACATCCTTTTAATTCCTAAACAACTTGAAATTTGACTGTGAGGCTGTAACTGTCTAGCGAGACTACATTTTCAAAAGATAGTTAAGTACAAATTGTGCAGTTGCCCCAGGAAGCATGTGGTTTGGCATGCATGCTGAGTGGAGCCTATCAAACAACAGCAAAGGTAGCTAAGGAAGAGAAGTGAAACTTCCTTCCTGTTCCTTCTTTACCACACTATACACATGCTACATGCAGGTCCCTAGCTGCCAGCCTGAGATATGTAGAAAACTCCTTATTTCATTGGTGTGGGGTATGTACCTCCAGGCTACTTACTTTGAGTTCTTCAAATCTAATTTAAATAACCAATGGGAGCATATTCAGCCATTTATATCTCTTATTTTTATTTGATATTAAAACAAATTGATATCAAATCACCGGGTAAGTCAAAAGCAAAGAAGAATTAATACATTGTCACACAGTTTAAACAATTCTGTTGAATAGTCACCAAGAACAGAAAGATTTTCTTTTCATGGATGACAACAGAAACAGCAATAAAAATCATGAAGATTATAGTTTAAAATATGTTGATGGGAGCTACAAGTGGGCTTCATAAAATACAGCATCCACAAGGAACACATACCTAAAGATTAAGAGTATGAGAGTGTTCCTGAAGGCGTAAAACTATGCTTACTAATTGGTAGTTGTATTAGCTAAGTTCCTGATTCTGAGATAAACACGATGCTCAAGGCAACTCATAGAAGAAGGTTAATTTTGTTTTATGGTTCCAGAAGATGATGGTGGAGGAGGCATGGTTGCAAGGCCAGAGTAGTGAGTGCAGATATCACTCACATCCTTCAAAAGCAAGTGTGAGGCAGAGAGTGAACTGGAAGTGGGAGTAGGCTACCAACCCTTAAAGCCCATACCCAAGGTTGTATTTCCTCCCAAACCTTGCAACCAACCTGGGACCAAGGGTTCAAATGCCTGAGCCTGTGGGGGTATTTTTCATTCAAAATGCCTGAGCCTATGGGGATATTTTTCATTCAAATAACCACGGTAGTCATATTAATTTAATTGAAAGGTTTAAATCTGAAGAATGTGATAATCAAATGTTTGAAAAACATTTCAAGTTTGAAAATAAATTTCAATGGCTAGATGAAAGAAAAATTTGAGACTATCTTATAAATATGTACAGTAAATCTTTGAAGGTGATGTTAAAAAATGGTTATTACACTCCAAAACATTTGTTTCATTATATACCTTGGAAACAAGATACCAACAAATAGTTTAGTGCATGGTACAAGAGAATAAACATGGAATTGTGACTCAATTAAGGCATGTTTATCTCCTTAGGACATCCTGTTTTAAAATTTGATGTGCCTGGGATATCTGGTCAACCTGGAAAGACATTTTATCTTTGACACACTAAGAGATATGTGCCGATATGCTTATTAAGCCATATGGGATCAATTGATGTGTCAAGTAGGGGACATAATAAGAATTTCTCATGCCATACCAGAGACACTGGAATGTACAGGAAAAACTGAGACACACAATGTGCACATGTTTCTATGTCCCTTATTGTAAATATGTGTCACCACATAATATTTTATATAGTGTTGGGCATTAAACACAAAGCTTCATGCATGCTAGGCAAACGTTCTACCAACTAGGATCCATAAACCCCTGCTCAATGTCATTTTCAAAGGAAATTTCTTCTCATCTTTATATAATTTATATAATATTATATAGTTATATACATATATATAATTTTATCATATAAAATTCATATGTCACCTGGAATATTTGTGTTTACTGTCTCTTCTTCCCACTGTGATTTCAATGAGACTGAATGATTACTGACTTTTTTTCTCAGCTGTGTCTCAACAAATGCAGTCAAGTGCCTTTTCTCATTTCATTTTGCAATCACTGAAAGAATGATTGAGATAAGATGAATGGAGGACCCTAGGCTTTCTGGTGATAATGTAAGTTGTAGGGCCCTAGTCTGTCTGATAAGTATGTGAAGTCAATGTAGTTGGAATTGGAAAACTCTAACAAGAAAAAAGCATGCAAAAAAATTTTAATCTCTCACTTTCCTTACTCTATGTGTCACTTTTGTCTTAGTGAGAGTATGGGAGGGACAGGTGCTCTTAAATTTAGGTGACACTTCATAATGCAGCAACGAGAATCCCATCTTTGCTCTGAATTGCAGTTGTCTCTTCTCTGTGTGTGAACTTTGACAAGCAAATAATGTTTTCTCTTTCTCAGTTTCTTATGGGCAACATGAAAGAAGTAACCATTCCTCTGCATAAGGTTGGGTGCAGGGGCGGTAAATAGCTAAAAGGGAGAGTTAGGGTAGAGAAGTCTGATTGGAACTGTGGCCAAGTAATCTAATACAAGGGTGTTCCAAGTGTAAGATCCTCAGGATAGTCACCAGCAAGTTAGGAGATCAACTTCTACACAAAATAGGCTTTGCTTTCTGTATCTACACACACACACACACACACACACACACACACACACACACACACACGGCATGGGGCCACCTATTCAACAACAGATGGATGTAAACACATCCAATGGTCCAAAACAAGGTATATGCAAGTTTAAGTGTATGCAAGCTTCAATTTATGTACATTTAAATTGAGAAATAACAACAGCATAAAACCACTATAAGCAAAGGGGAGAAGAAATGAGATAAGGAAGGCACGTCCCCTAAAAAATGAAGAAAAATATATTTCCTTATATTAGGCAGTATCTTTAAAATGTTATAAATCAACTGAAAAATATTAAAGATAAATAAAATTATACAATATGTGTGTGCAAGTATGACTCCTGGAAACACTTTGGCCTTTAGAAATAAAGTGAGTTTTTAAACTTTTTTGTTCCTTCAGAGGACCTTTGTAAAAGGAGATAAGTGGGAATTGCTGGTAGTAGACGTCCTAGAAAATGCCTCTATTAAAATTAGTATTAGAATTCCAAACCTGAAAAAAGAAAACAATGACACATTTTCAAAGATGAAATCAATAGTTTTGGGAGGTTTTTGTAAGATGCTGTGCACATTGTTTCCTGTGCCATTATGGAAACTACTACTTTTATCTCAATCTGATCTTCAAGAGCAAATAACCTTGTTTGTGTATCAATTGAAAAGTCACTCATGAATTTACATGGCCATGTGAGCTGTATAGTGCTGATTGCAAAGATATAAAACTAAATAATGCCATAAAAAGACCCTTCAGGCACACTGCATTTTAAAACTATTTGCATAAAGATGGACTGCACATTGTTATGTGCATGTAGTTAAACTTTCAGATTCAAAGGAAAGAAAAAAAAGCCTTTTTACGCTGCCCAAGGCTCAGAAATTACAGCCTATATAATCATTTCACAAGCAGCATTTAGAGACAAAACAAAAGGAAAGCCTAACCAGATTGGTGAAAATTAGCATCATGTTTGTTTCTGCTTATAACATGCAACATTCAAACAAAACCCTACCTCATAAAATGTCATTTCCATGTAGGACATATGTAAATAAATGTTGACACCCAGCATTTGGGAAGAGTGAATACAAGCCTTATCAAGTCATAACTAATTCTTCATGCATATTATTAAAATAGAAACAAGCAATTAAATAATTGGGTATAAAATCCTTTATAGCTTCCTTGGAAAAAGTAAAATATTTTTTCCTGTAGTTTTGATATTTCATTTGTCACTAATTTTCCTTCTAGAGTCCATGCATGAGCATTCTTAAATATGAATCACTGGTGAGTTGGTGTTTTAATTATATATAAGAAATTAATTTAGAGTGTAACACTGTTCAAACTCTAGCATTACTAAACTAAAGGTATGACTAGATAATTCAAGTACATTTTGCCATTGGCTTTAAAAACAATGAAGAGGAAAATAATTTTGTTTTCTCTCTTCTAAAATGTTTCATACTCGTGGAGAATAAACAGATTTTGTTTGTTTGTTTGTTTGTTTGTTTGTTTGTTGCCTCACAATTAGTCACAAAGAAAAGTACATAGGGTGTTATTTTTCTTCAGAATCTTATATAATCAATGGCTAATTTAACTCAACTGACGTGTGTGTGTGTGTGTGTGTGTATTTATTAAAGAGGATTTGATTTTTTGTAATATTGTTCAATCTCTGAGATCAATATCACTGCAAGTCTTTTCAAAAGTGGAATTGAGATGGATCATTGGATCATTCAATGATCACAAAGATGACCCCAGACACCCTACCTACAACATGACGCGGAACAGTGATAAATGATAAATTTTTTTCAAAAGTTTATGAGATTGGAGTATAATATGGCAATGGATTTATTATCAATTTTCTTCACAGCTACTAATTTTTTAAATTTTGTGAATTTTTTTCTATGGTTTATGAATATACAACTCTTAATAATAATGATAAGCTAGCACATACAGACCTTCAAAATGGCAAGGAACTTTCCCAAAAGTTGTAAATGAGCAAATTTATTTATATATAACAGAAACCCTTTAAAATATTTGTATTGATCTATCCTAGGGTGATATATCTGAAATAGTCAATAATAATCATTAATAATTTATATTTAATATGACTGACATTTTTATATGGACCTCATGCAAAAAACTGACAATTTCAGAATGCTTGGCTTTCTAAATATTCAGGTTTACATTTAAATAACAATTTAGCCACAGAATTTAAAGATGTCAGAATTTGTCTCTCATTCAGTAAGGGTAGGTAAAAGGATGTATTTGAGCATCTGTTGAGAGTAGAAAGCAGTAATATTGTTAAAGATGATTTGTGTGTAAGTATCAAGAGCTGAAATCACTATGTTAGCCTTTTGTTGAAGTGACAAATACCTGAGATAAACAACTTAAGTGTTTATATTGGCTCACAGTTTCAAAGAGTTCTTTACATGGTCCTGCTGCTTTGGGACAGAGGAGGTTGTGACACTTTACATCATGATAATGGCATATGGTAGGCCCCTGTGACAGAGATGTTCCCTCACTTCATGAAGGCTGGAAGCAAGACAGTAGTAGAGGGGGTAGTGATCTGAGTATCTCCTTCAGGGTACACCTTAAATCTCTTCAACTAAGTCTACACTACTAATGTTTCTAACTCTTCCCAGTACCAGAGGTTGGTTACCAAGCCTTGAGTTTAGGGGTGATTCTAGGATAGTTAAAATTCAAACCATAGCAGAATACTTCCAGAAATAACATAGAGTTACCAAGTATATAATTATTTATTAAAATATTGAACATAATGGTAACCTAATTTGGAATAAAATTAAACAGTATATAAGAAAACTGAAATGAATATTGTGTGGTAGGAGTTTATTAAAACCAATTGTGAGAATGTTTTTGTTTAATCCCAGGTAGGCTGCTTAAGACACAGGTATAAAATTTAATGGTCTCATGAGCTAGAAAGGGCATGGCTTAACCAGCTGAGCAAGTTTAACTCTGAGGACTTGGGAGAGAGAAATAAAAAACCAGAGTCCCGATATAAAAAAATCTAAAGTTACAAAAACATCTTTGAATGCCATATTCTGCAGATCTCTTGAGGTTTTTGAAGAGGGCCTATCTATCTCTTATATTAGGGTAAGCAGATGTTGCTTGTCTCTTAGCAGGTTTATATCTGATTATCTTAGCAAGTAACTATAATATGCAGTCATAGTACCTAACAGAGTGACCGGCTTGCATAACCATTAGTTTGCATTTCTTAATTATCCTAAACAGTTTATGACAATTAGTAGTAAAAAGCTGAAACATCACATTTCATTTTTTTCTTTACCTCCTAGCCCTTCCATCCCATTTCTCTGGGGTGGGGTGTCCTTATATAACAGTCCCTCATCTCAGTTGAGAGGTCATATGAGGGCCAAGAGCCTCTTCATTCATTGGGGGGTCTACGAAACAGTACCATCAGTGAAAAGTGTTTCGTTGCCCGGGAGAGAGAACTACTAAACAAACAAACCAATAAGCAGACAATAGATAAAAAAGACTAAAAAATAGAAAAAAATATAACTAATATATAAAAAATAAATAAAAAATAAAAATTAAAAATAAGAAATCTATGTCCAAGTTCCCTTTGGTGTGTTAGTTGTAGTATCGATACCTTCTACTATAAAACTAAAATCCTACTATAAGTGAATAGATGCCATATGCATCCTTCTGAGTCTGGGTTAGTTCACTCAGGATGAGCTTTTCTAGTTCCATCCATTTGGCTGCAAATTGCATAATTTCATAGTACATCAACAGCATCTAAAATTTTATATTGGGGAAGTAACTAAACTGTAATAAAATAATGGAAGCTCGTAGCCCTCATATGACTGTTGAACTGAGAGGGGCTGATATGTAAGGACACTCCACATTGGAGGAATCGGATGGATGGGAGAGGGAGGAGATGGTGGGAGGGTGGAACCAGGAGGGGTGGAAAGAGGGTACTATGATGGAGATGTAACTTGAAGTAATAAATAAACATTAAAAAAAAGTCCAGACATGTGATTTGGGTCAACATAGGACTGTCTTTGGCAGAAATCTTGAAAATCAAAATTTCTTCACTTGCTTTATGTTGTTAGTAATGAAAGATTTCTTTATATGCTAAATAAAGATTACATGTTTAGAGAAATATAAGATAATTCATTCTTACTGAAAACCTTTTAGCTCTTGTAAAGCAAGCAATCTCTCCCATTCCTTTATGTGCTTTTACTAAAAATAGCATCCTCAACCTGAGGTAAGAATATTTGCATAAACTGCTCTTGTTCTCTGGTTGTGTGAGGAATGAACAATTACTCTCTACCAACTGAATCTGAAGTACAAATCCTTTCATTCCTATTTTCTGTCTCTCTCTGTCTCTGAAGCTCCCTTCTTCTCCCTCCCTCCTTCCTGTCTTCCTTTATTCTCCTCTCCCTCCTACCTTGTCTCGCTCATTCTTGATTGCACAATGCCTTTCACACAGCTAAAATGATAAATTTCAACTGACAAAAGAAAATGAGAGAAGGCCAGTGCTCCTCATCCTGGAACTAGTCTCCCTCACTGCACTATTTGGATTCATTCAACACCCTGCTACCTTGCAAATCTGTCTGCTGCTTTCTTTGCTTCCAGCTGCCTTCTTTTTTTTTTTTTTTGCTTCTTCCTATAAAAATGTTATCATGTGTGTCTGGAACACACACAGATTTCTATGCCTCTGCATAAAAACACTGATATCTGGGTTTTGAATAATTAGAGTGGCCTAGCCATGAAGCCTCTTAATCCTAGTAAATCAGCCTGGGAAGCCAAAGGAAAGGTGGCTAGTTCTCCATTTAAAGTCAAAGACTTGATCAATTGGCTGGCACCAGAGTAAATATTATAAATAATTTAAGTTGTTGCAAACTATGAATTTAAGAATTTTGTAATTGTTTTAATGGTAATAAATTAATAAAAATTCATATGCTATCAGAATCAGCACAGAAAATATTATTTGCTGGAGCATTCTGGCTTCTCTTAGAACCATTGTTAGAGAATACAATTAAGCCTAATAATAGAACACATCCATATCATATGTATTAGTCTAAATTAAAGAATGGATTAAGCAGGTGGAATTGGATATTTTAGGTTTAGACTGTCAACTCATTCAAACATTGGTGTTTCAACAGGTTTCCAGTTCTATGAAATTCAAAGGAAATATACAAATATCTGTTAATCTCAGGAGAAATAAGCAATCTCAGATCAACTGCCCCCATCTGGGTGGGGTATCATCTGCCAGTAATCTCTGCACTTAGGAACAGAGGCAGCATATCACTTCAAGTTTAAAGTCAACATGCTCTACATAGTTAGTTCCATGCCAGCCAGGGCTACATAGTAGGACTACATCTCAAATCAAAACAAAAGTTAATTGCAACATTTGATGCTAGCTGTAAGAATTGAAATAGGAGTACAAAATAAGTATCAGAACTCTAGACTGTGCAGAAAGGCAAGCATTAACCATAAAATATTAATAAGAATACCACAGAAAGAATTCATTCCAAAACTTATTACAGAGCATAAGTAACTGCATTAAGTATTATTTAACTGACCAATTTGACAGAAGCATGCAGAACCAACAGAAGGTTAGGAAGTCTGCAAGGCCTCCATAGACACATGATTGATCTGTTCACATTATTTCTGCTTTGAAATTAATAAATGTTGGTAAAATCTATGTAAATAGTCAAACTTGAAAAACCATATTTCAAAAGATTCATAACTCATTGCCTTGATCAAACCCTTAAGAGATTCTCTCCAGAGATCTAATAGATGTCAGGTGTTCCACATGAAATAGACTAAATACACTGAAGGGCTATTCAAATTTTCTCTAAATCACAATTTCTTCAAGACTATCATAAAAAAATAGTTTTAGAAAAGCAATAATTTAAGTATTATGAAAAAGGCAGGAACAAGTTACATATCTGGTAAGTAAAAATGAATCAATATTAGGCATACCAAAAAAAATATTAGGCATACCACTGTGATAACAAAAATAATGAGAAAAGAGGAGGAAGAAACGGAGAAGGAAAATGTGAAAGATTTGCCATGTATCTTGTGGTGCCCTGTTTATCACACCCTTGTAGAAAATTTCAACGGGTATTCCATTTTTATGTGTACTGTGCCTGTGGACCTTTAGCGGTAACTGTGCACTCTGTATTTTGTATATGTTTCTGTGTCATATGTGGATGTGGTACATACTGAGAGCTTGAGACAAATTCCTTCATGTGTCAGCAGGTATCAAAGAAGGACACAGGAGACTGTCATCTGCCATTCTGCCATATTGTCTTGAACGAGAACTGTCACAGATGGGAGGACGAACAGAGACTGGTAGGAATAGAGAGAGGGCACACTGTAATCATGAGAGACTGTATGAGAGAAAAATCTATTTTCAGTACAGGAGGGGAAAAAAAGATAGAAAAGAAAAGAGAACCAAGATCTCTCAGGGAAGTGGAATATGTTTGTTTTGTCCAGGCCAGCAATCTAGAAAGCTCTTGAGATTCATCAGTCTCCACCCACCAGTGATGAGACTGCAAGTCCACCAGGATAGACAGTAGATTGTGTGGGTGATGTAGAGTCAGACTCATAGTATTTTACTTATACACTGAGCATTCTTGCCTTCCAAAGAATCTCCATAGCCCTAAAATATTGTCAAAATTTAATCCCAAGGAATCCTGACAAGAAAACGAAAGACTTGAGGAGTCAAACAGCTCCATCAGGGTCACACAGATTAAAAACAAACAAACAAACAAAAAAACATAAACAAAAAATCCTCACACCAGAACCAAAGCATCAATTGAAACATTCTAATCTCCCTGTGCTTACCCAGCTATTTCTTCAAAACTGTTTATTACTGTAACATTAACAAATTTGAGGCAAGTGGTATAAAGTTTTTATTTAAAAGTGTTTTAAATATTTATTTATTGCTTCAGGTAACATCTCCATCACAGTGTCCTCTTTCCACCACTCCCAGTCCCGCCCTCCCACCTTCTAGCCCCTTCCATCCCACTCCACTGGAGTTGAGTGTCCCTACATAACAATCCCCGCTCCATTTCAGCAGTCATATGAGGGCCAAGAGCCTCTTCATACACTGGGGTCATAAAAGGCAGCACCAGTTGGTAGCGAGAGGTCAAAACTTGACATTTCATTTTTAAGTATTACTACAAACAATACCTTTAAGAAGCGTTACCCTTAATTTTGTATCAATATACAAAGATCAATACCAATGTGGCCAAATATAATCTTAATTTTGTATCAATATGCAAAGATCAGTACCGATGTAGCCCAATACATTCTTAATTTTACATTAATATACTAGGGTCAATACCATTGTGGCCAAATGTAATCTTAATTTTGTATCAATATACAAAGATCAATACCGATGTAGCCTTATACAATCTTAAATTTGCATTAATATACAATGATCAATACCAATTT
>CAJQZJ010021476.1:0-10290 GCA_907164525.1 Lophiomys imhausi | reverse complement strand
ATACCAACATGTGCAATGTATGTTTGAAGATACCAACATGTGCAATGCATGTTTGAAGATACCAACATGTGTACTGTCATGCAAGATCTGTTTAGCCTCTTTGATCAGCACTATGAGTCACCAAAAATCCACCCGCTGTGTCATTGCCTTTAAAACAGCCCCTAATTCCTCTGACTCACAGGAACACACATGAGCAAAGTGGTTTCAGACAACAGCCTACGCCTTGGTGTTTGGTGTCCTCAACCCTTCAGGTCCTCATGGCCCACATGCAAGAGGGTACTGTGATGGAGATATAACCTGAAGCAATAAATAAGCATTTTTTAAAAAAAGAGGCATTTCAAGCTCTAAGGAAGACCAGAGAAGAATTTAACAGAGATATTCAGAAATTTCATAGCAACACCATGGACAAAAATCTGGGCCAAATACCTCATCTGAAAATGTGGAATCCTAAATACTCCAGAATCTGAAACTTTGAGCACTGACAGGATTGGGCCCAATACAGACACACAAAATATACTATATGAAAGTGTATAAATGAGTTTGTGTTTAGACTTGGGTCCTATCCCTAACATACCTTACTGAGTATATACTGATATTCCAAAATCTAAAAAGAAAAATTGAAATACTTTAGATAAGGGGGAATAGACTTGTATGTTGCCACATGTTGGCATCTCTTGGTACTGGACACAATATGCACCCATTGTGTCTGCCAGTCAGTCACCTACAGATGTACTATGAAGCACAAAAGCCAGGATTCTGTGGGGCTGCTACACTCCTGGGGTCAGGATTGGGGTCATAATAATAACAATAATACAATGTTCCATTCTACTGAGGTTCAGATAAGCCTCCAAGGGACTTCTAGATGGTGTCTTATAGACATCAACAAAAAGATTTGCTGAGAATGACTGATCCTATGCCATGGACTGCACACCACACATGGTTACAGTGCATAATTATATACAGTAAACTATAAAAGACACACAGTGGGCCTTGATGTCAGGTTTCTCACTAAAGAACTGGTAGAAACCCATCATCAGTGTGGCCACGAGCTAACTGCTCCCATCCAGTCACTCCCTAGTGCCTACACTATTCTGCAGACATCTGCTCTAAAAATCAGGGGCAGAAACAGGGATCGGGATGGGACACCACAGCATGTCCCTGACATTGAGAATTTGTCACCGAGTGGGGGTGAAGAGGGTATGAAAATCAGGAACATTAAACACAGCTTGCCTTTGATAAGTAATTTAGGTTCAACTAACCAATATGGCATAGGAATTTGTATTAATTCAACTGCACAAAAAAGCCTCAGTTTTCATCAAGATGGAAATTTAAAATGAGGGGAACTATACATGTTCTCCCAACAGTCAATTTGCACTCCTCTGTGCCTTTGGTCCCAGGAGAACTGCTGTGGTGGTTCCTCTCCAATTTGTGGGGCACCGTGACATTCACTGCAGTGTCACAATACTGAATGTCCCCATGGCAAAAAATTCTAGGTATGTCCCTGAATCACTAAATGCCCCTGTTTTAGATGAGTTGTATTATCCAGTGTCATCAAATATGTTACTCCAACATGTTACTTCCATTTTACCAATTTAGAAGGTGTAGATGACCCATTCCTAGAATTGGCTAAGTGAATTCCATACTATGGTAACTCACTTAGGACAACCAGTAGGATCACTTAATAGAAACTGGTGCAATTAAAGTTATTGTACAATACATATACTACCATAGTAATTAAGAACATTAGGGCTGGGGGTTTGGGTCTTAGTGGTTGAATGTTTGCCTAGCACATTTCAAGTCCTGATGGGGGTTGGGAAGTGATCCCTTGCACTGCCAATAAGTAGATGAATGAATGGATTGGTTGATGACATCTGTTTGGTTTCTTCATTCATTATATTTTCTAGGTGTTTGTTTTTTGTTGTTGTTGTTTGTTTTTTGAAGGCAGGTGGAGGGAGGGGAGTTGAGACTGTAGAAGACTTGGGACATGCCTATTCCCTAGATTAATACTGTTGTGTCCAAACCCAGCTCCTCTGATTAGAAAGACAAATAGAAGTGCAGTGGGTACCGCTTCTAATGGATAGTTACCTGGCTGAGAGGATAATTAGAGGAAATCTACCCTATTCCCCAACCAGGTATAATAGATCCAAAACCTTAGTGTTGAGCTGGGGCTTCAGTTCACTGGTGGACCACTTGCTCAACATACCCAATGCAATTGGGGTCAGTCCCCAGCAAATGCATGCAGTCACACACACCAAATAAATACAAGAAAAGCCTTAGGATCGGAATTCTCCTTGGGATACTAGGTCAGTACTTATTTCTACACCTGACATCTTAATTGACTCTGCCTTGCATGTGCAAAGATTTTTACATGACTGTGTGCACATTTCTTTCCTCTTCATTCTCTAAAACTGGCTCAAAAATAGTAGGCATCATTTCTACTGGTGCAACCGAGCAAAACATACTTCACTGACTTCTTAGGGTAAAAGTTATGTTGGAAATTGGGGAGAAAGCTCAGTAAATTGCTTGCCATACAAGGGTGAGGGTCTGAGTTCCAGTCCCCAGAACCCATGTGAAAGCTACACATCATGGCTGTACTGAAGGCGCAGTAGTGAGGGAGACAAGAAGATCCCTGGGGCTTGCTGGCCAAGTAGTCTAACCAAGTTGATAAGTGCCAAATGAGAAATTTGTCTCAAAGAAATAAAAGAGGTGCCAGGCAGTGGTGGCACACACCTTTAATCCCAGAACTCTGGAGGCAGAGGCAGGCAGATCTCTATGAGTTCAAGGCCAGCCTGGTCTACAGAGAGAGTTCCAGTACAGCTAGGACTACACAGAGAAACCTTGTCTTGCAAAAACAAAAATAAATAAATAATAAACAAACAGAGAAAGAACTAATTTTTTAGAAATAAAATAAAACAGGCAGTTAAGAGCACTTGCTGATCTTCCAAAGACCTGGAGTTGAGTTCTCAGTATCTGCACTTGTTGGCTCACCCCTGTAACTTTCTTAAGTGTATGCAGCACCTTTTCTGGACTCTGTGGGCACTGCATGTATGTGGCATACACAGGCAGGTACATAAATGAAAAATTTAAAGTATTAAAACTGAAGAATGACATGGAGACACACAACATCGACCTCTGTCCACACAGGCATGTGGACCTACACACTTTTGTGCACATACCAACAAGCAAATGAATGGGTGAATGAGTGAGCAGTAGATGGCCAGCAGCTGGTGGGAACATTCCAGAGTTTCTGTGATCCTGGTTCCCTTTCTCAATGCCACAGCTTTCCTTTCCTCCAATTCAGTCCAGATAATTACAACACTGTTCTTTTCCCAAAGAAAAACCATTTGAGTCTCTGCTCTGTAGCCCCTTTCATCTTCCTCTGGACTCATATAGCAGAAGGAGCACTCCCTAAACCAAGGGCCCCCTAGAGCTCTGGCTGTCCCAGCAGTGCTTGGATAAACACTTTTCTTACATGATTTGTGCCAAGCTGTGCTGTGCTTCTGGGAAGTAAGCAAGAGTGGGAGTATGTCTTCTACCAAGCTCACAGTCACAAAGATCAACTTGTGTGCAATAGTCCTGCAGATAAAACATAGTAAACATGTGATTACGTGTCATTTAGGATCAGTGGATCATAGAAAACTAGCACTTGAGTTTTATAAGCATTGTCATAATAACCGTGTGAGTGGGGTTTTTCCCTACAGCTGTAATATGTGATCTCTACTCAGTGTTGCTTATGGGACCCCCCCACTATTGTTCTTGAGGTGATAGATTGCTATAGGACAACCAGTAGGATGAATTTGTACATGCTTTGCTACTTTAACACAAGTGCCTTCTGACAGGAAGGAACACCGCATAGAAGCAAAAGCTGTAAAGCCCAGGCTTAATTTTAGCCGTTGCTTAGGAATGGAAATGTTGGGAATCACCAAGCCCTTCTCTTTCACTTCCTCTTCAGAGCTGGGCACAATGTGTTGGGGGCATGAGGTTGAAATGTGCTGTCTTTGTATTTGAGACCCAGCATTAGTATGACTTAAGCTTTAGTTGCTTTTCCAATTGTAGGATTGGGCAGCTGGGCTAACCCCAGACAGGAGCTACTTCAGCGTAACCACATTTTAGGACTATCCACGGTCTGTCAACCCAAGCCCACCCAGGGATCGTCTTGTCAGTGACCCCTCAGAGCAAGAACTTCTTTAGAGAGGGATTGTCTGAGTGTGTGTGTGTGTGTGTGTGTGTGTGTGTGTGAAAGTGACTGTGTGTGTGTGTATGTGTGCGTGTGTGTGTGTGTGTATGTGTGCGTGTGTAGATGTGGAGGCCAGAAGTCAGCATCAGGTATCATTTCTTAGGTTCCATTCACTTCTTTCTTGAGACAGGGTCTCTCACTGGCCTGGAGCTTGCTGAATAGGCTAGCTAACTAGAGGACAACTCCAGGGATCTGCCTCTCTCAGCCTCCTCAGCACTACCATACTTGCTTCCTTATGTTGGTTCTGGGGATCAAGCGCAGGTTCTCAAGCCCGTATGGCAAGCACTTTAACAGATGAGCTGCCTCACCAGCCCCATTGGAGGGACTCTACCACAGGTCAGTTGTACCAGTCTGAAAAGTATGCTGGCAAATGTTTAGCAACCAGCACTCCAGAAAGCAAACTCCCTATGTGAGTTGTATGTTCATTCCAAAGTAGAAATAAGCTCCATGTGTTCAATTTCAAGGTATTTATGTAGATATGTACGTATGTAGAGTTCAGGTCCGTAGAGCCATGAGGACATACAAAAAGTAGGTTCTCACCAATCAGTGTAGCTCCAGCCACACTACTGAGAAATCTATGGGAAACTGTATATTTAAATTGTGTTTCTATCTGAAGGAAGTCACTTGTGTGTGAATACAAAAGTGTGGTTTTAGTTATTTCATTTTTCAACACATTTCTAAATTTTAACTGTGTTAAGAAGGAACTCTTTGGTGTGGAAAATTTAGTAAGTCAAGATGTTCCCATTTAACTTGACATTCAGTTATAATTGGCTGTGTGCCTTCTGATGTTTCTGTTGAGTGGCTTTTTGTTTAACTTCCAGTTTCATTCTTTTGTCTTGAAAATCATAGTTGTCTGTCCCATGAAAAGCTTCTTCCTTCCTTCTGCCCTTTGTTCAGCTTTAATAAGTATGTGACTGATGAACTGGGTGGCCATCCTCTGGAAATCAGAGCTGTACTTTCCCCATCATTAATTAACCAACCTTCTCTCACTTGGTTTATTTTATGTTAGCTGACTTGTTTCTCACTATGGTCCTGGACCAAGATATGTCCAGTACAGGATAGAATGGACACAGGCCGTAGAGTCTGTCACTGTCTTTTCAATTCTAAGTGTCCTTTCTCTTGAGGAAAGAAAAAACTATTCATAGAGGAATGAGAAATGTCAATCAGGCTCATTGTTATTTTCATTCACATCATAGCCCCCTCCCATTTAATTAAAATACTAGTTTTCTTGGTCTACAAGGAAAGCAAGTGTAGGAGCTGGAGAAATGGCTCAGTGGGTAAGACCATTTACTGTGTAAACAAAGACAAACATAGCTGCCTATACCAGTAATCCCAGCACTGCAGGATGAAGACAGGTGCATTCTACCAGCTCCCTGACCAGCTAAACTGTGAGCTTGAGAGTCAGTGAGAGTCTGTCATAAAGGAGTAAAGGGGAGGTGAATGGAGGAAGGTACTCAGTGTCGTCCTGTGGCCTCCAAGTTCATACACCTTCACACTTATCACACAGTCACTCACACACATCCCACAGAAAAGAAAGCAAGAAAGCCCATGAGAGAGCAGATTCACAGGCTCTGAGGTGAGACCCATAATCTTCCCACCCACCCCTGTCCCCACCATCAACAGCCTGTCACTAACTAAGGCTGACCTGCTCAGTTGTGCCCTGTCATCATTTTTGTTACTTCTTCAGGTGCTCCAAAGTGACACTTTTTAAGGCACCAACACTAGAGGCAAGTGGGGAGCTTTTCTGTCACCTTCTGCCTTGAGCTTTGTTGAGTGCTGAGTAGAAAACTAAGTGGCAGTGGAATGCTGCTGTTGACACTGTCCAGGAAAGGTCTCAAGGTGTGTTTCACATTCCTTCCCCAACTCCACCACCACTCCTACCTCTACCAGAGAGCTAGCTTCCAATGGAGAAGCTCAACTGGGTGTCTGAATATTGACTTTCATGCACCTCTCCCAGGATGCCTACATCTTGGCTTAGAGGACAGTGAGGTCATTCTGTCATTCCTTACCTGCAAAGACAGACACAAAGGTGGGATAGGAGACCAGGAAATCCCCTGTACCTGAGAGCTGTTTTCCTTCAATGTAAAGGAGATTGACAGGGAACCATTTTTTCTTTCCCTGGTACCCTGTCTCCATTCCAGTCTTACTAAGTTCACTCCTGTGAAAGATACCAGAGAATGCTACTTTGTTTAGAGAAATGAGAAATCCATACTACAGAAAAAACTAAATCCCCATTCCTGGAAAAGGAGGTGCCCTGAATGGCACTTACATCACTGGAGAGAAACACAAATAAGTGTGGGTGTGCACAGTGCAGCCAGTGGTGAGGGTGCAGGAGCAGCTAGGCTGGGGGCGAGATGAATCAGGAAGGGGTTCATTGAGGAGAAGTTTGCCTAGTCAGGAGGAAATTGCTTGATAGATGGAAAGGATACTTTAGGAAGAGAAGGATAATATTAAAGCCAGAGATTGAATGAGGAGGACACAGGCTTAGGGACCCCAGACTATTACCCATGGTGCCTGGTGCATAGCATTTTCCCTGTTCTTCTCTCTCAAGCGTAACATCTGTTCTCATCTCAGCATAAAGACCACTGTGAAAAATGAGCACATGGCGACATTTGGGGTCTGAAAAGTCCTGTGGGGAGTCAGGAAACTTGCATCCTAAAGCCAGTTAGTAATCATAGGATCTTCTTGCACTACAGGAGCTGATACATTGACAGTAGACATTATTGAGATCTCTAAACAAAGGGGATCATGGTGGCTTTTGTAGGGAAAAAAATTGTTTGACAATGTACCCTAGTTAGATTTTTGGTTTTTGGTTTTTCAGGAGATTAAGAGACTAAAGACAATTTGCCTTTTAATCACCATTGCTAAGTCCTCTCTTTACCTTTCTCCTAAGTATACATCCTTGGTTTCTGCCAGCTTGAACCACCTAGAGATAAATCAGGTCTATAGATAAAGGACTTCGGAGGAGGATCTTTGAGAGTCCCATCTCAGTGTAGTAGATCTGGAAAAGAAAACATGATATAGGCAACTGACTTGATCTGATTTCCAGGCTAAGCTGCTGAAGGCCCCAATGTGCCCCATAGTTTGCCTTGAAATCACAGAATTACCTTCTTACCCCAGTCCACCCTGTTCCCAGAACACCACCTTCCTAGGGAGGGGGCTTAAGGGGTGGAGAGGTACAGTTATTCTCCACAATGAGTCAACAAGCCTTCTTAGACTTGTTGACTCCTTGTGGAGTCAACATAGACCTTCATAGTTGATCCTGATCTCTCATGGAATAATGAGCATTTACTTAGGATGGAATCATCTTGCTTTCTGCTCAGGTATACTGACATAGAGAGGAAGAATTACAGCCTTCAGAAGCCTGGGGCCTGTCATAGTTAATGGGAACTAAATTTTATTGCTCACATCTGAGAAAGCTTCTCTCTATCCTAACAGGATGGTTGTCATGCACATTTAACCCACAAGCTCCCTGCAATTTAGCTAGTTAGACATTCTTTTTTCCCCCCAAAAGTAAATAAGCTTGAAGAATGTGTGACAGAGCCTTGCCCAGTTCCAGCTCTGTGACATTATTTGGGAAAATCAACTTGTTTGACTGTCCAATTTTCTGAAGTCTGTAAAGTAAGGGTGATACCTCCTGCTCCATGGGATTATTAGAGGAATTGTAAGCAGCAAGGAGGGGAAATTTTGGCCCACATCAGGTCCCCAGAAATAGCAATAATTTTTAGCAGTTCCTGTTTGTGTTTGCACCAATCACAAACTCCACACCAAGCAAGAAAGTATCTGGCAGCCTCTCCCCAAGTACGTGCATGATATGTATGTGTCTTAATTGTGTAGCAGACTCTCTTGACCCAAGCTGGAGCCGAATCACCAGAGCTCTTTTCATGCAAAGATTCAGAACTTAATCACAGAAGGACACTGCATAGTAGTGCCAGATAATGAAGCTGTCAGGACTGCTGGAATCCATCCTCCATTCACTCTGTGCTGTAGAATGAAACAACCAGGAATGCAGCCAAGAGGGAGGGGACCAGGCAGGAGAAGTGTATGAAAGAGATGTGATGTTTAACTTCTGCAGCTAACAAAGAGTCTTCTGCTCAGAATTGGAAACATTTGTGGACAGCTCATCTGATAAAGAATTCTTATTATATAAAAACCACAAAGAGAAAATAATGGTGTTTTGAGACACTGTACATTCTGGCATACAGTCTATATTCTGAGTGGGATCATTACATCTGGGTTTTGCCTATAGCAATTCTTTATAAAAAGGCAGGGTATATATTATAAATGTTAAACAAGTAATAGTTACTCTTAAGAAAAATTAAAGCCAAACCAGAACCACTTTTCTTCATATATATATATATATATATATATATATATATATATATATATATAGAGAGAGAGAGAGAGAGAAGAGAATTTATATATATATATATAGTAAATTCATAATAAGTGTAGAAGGGTTTACTCATAAAACCAGCTTCTAACTAATCTTTTTTATGATTTGGATATATATTCATGAATAGAATTGCTAGGAGAAGCACTGCTTGTTTGTACAGAAAGTAACTTCATTGCCACTTTTTGTCCTGATTCCACTTTTGTGATTCCTGTCACAGGAAACTTGGCTTGCTAAGGTGTCCAGCATTGGGATATATATTTAGTATACAAAATTACTTAATAAACAAAGAATTATACTAACAAAATCCATATTGTATCACATACTAAGTGGCCTATGTAATAAGGACAAGCTAACTGTTTGTGGGATGAAAAAATCTGGGCTTGTAGCCTTTTATGATTTCATGACATTTGAGCAGCTAGCCAGGGTGTTAACTTTGTTTTGTTGCTCTGAAAGACAATTATAATTATGGGTAGGTATTTTATTTGACTCATCAGTTTTACTGTTAGAGCCAAGTCATTCTCCTAGGCTTATGGGAATATATGCCACCAGACAATAGATTAGTAACTACAGAAAAGCCACATGAAAAGATCACTTCAAATCTCAGATCAAAACTGTGGTCTCTGGGATTTTGCAGTCTAACAGTTTTGTGATGCTTCTTTTTGGCTACATGGTCTTGATGATGACATCACCCAGCAATAGACACTTGATATGATTAAGATTACCCAGATTGTCCTACTGTGCCCCTGCTGCAAGCTCTACCTATTGAGGAGGAGGCTCATTCAATGTGGACCCCTCTTAATGGGCAACCCCATCTTTGGTGATAAGAATGGCAGGCAAACACAATAATGAAGGGAATGCTTCTTTTTTTTTTTTTTTTTTTTCCTTCTCAAAAACATTGGAAAAACAGACTGGATTGAAGCCTGGACCACAACACTTGGGAGGGCTTTTTATGGAGAACCACAGCCAAAAGGAATTCTCTTTACTGACAAATTCCTCTGGCCCTTTGTACTGGCATTCTTGGGGCATGTCAGTTATTCCTGCAGCCAGCTAACCACCCCATCCCATTTTTACTTGAAACACGTGTTATTAGAAACAGGGAAACAGAAAAAACTTTTGAGTGTAGACACTGGGGACCAAATTGTCTGCCTATTCTTAACTTCAGTAGGCTATTCAAGTTCACCAGACTGATTTTGGCTTCATGGGGCCCTCAAAGGTTTTTGAATAAAAAAGACTTGAGCACTGGAAAATATATTCAAACCATGAGTCAAGAATGGACTGGAATGGGAGGTAGTTCAAGAGGATAGCCAATGGGAAAGCATGGACCCTGAAGGCCCTTTCAGCCTGTGGCTAGCTGCATTACAAATGTGCTGTTTGGGGCAGGCTTTTCAAGCAGCTAGATCTGTTGATGGTAAGGGGCAATGTTGCTCCACTTCCTGAACGGAAATCTCTGATGCACAGCATTCTGCAGATTGGTCCCCCTTGCTCTTCCTCCACCTCCCCCAGGCCCCATGGGAACAAAGTCCCTGGTCTCTGGAAAGTAATGCTAAGTAAACAAACACTACAAAGGCTGGTAACAGGGGGATATCTCTCTCAAATGTGTGTGAGTGTGTGTGTGTGTGTGTGTGTGTGTGTGTGTGTGTGTGAGTGTGTGTGTGTG
>CAJQZJ010021419.1:0-20260 GCA_907164525.1 Lophiomys imhausi | reverse complement strand
ACACACACACACACACACACACACACACACACACACACACACACACATATCCTTCCAAGTCCATAAAGTTTTTCTAAGGTTTTTCCTTTGGTGGCTATTGAGATGTTACAGTCTCATGCATAAAGCACAGTATAATAGTCATCATCCCTCTCTCCAAGATAATTGTTTTCCAAAGACTTTCAACCTGCTGATGCTGGAGTAATAATTCTGCCTACTACTGATGGGAGCTGCTATCAACTTCCAATTTAGGGTACACAAAGTGGCCCTGCCTACTTAAGGTTCTGCTTAAGGACTGGCTTTTACTATTCCTGGATACTACTGGTAGACTTCAAAGTCACTATGGGTGCTGACTCATTTTTTATATTAAAAATTATCATCATCATCAACATTATGTGTCTGTATTGGAGTGAAGGGTGTGCATTCCATGGCATGCATGTGTAAATCTAAGGACAATTTTGGGAGGCAGTTTTGTCCTTCTGTCATCAAGTCCAAGAACAGACCTCAGGTGTTTGGGCTTGTGTGGCATTTTTACTCTCTGACCCATGTCACTGGCTCAACATCAGTTCCTTTTGAGCAAATCTATCACAAGCTCTGTCCTTGGTACCAAGTAGAATAGTACAGATTTCTGCAGAAAGGTTATCCTTTAGAGTGTATAGACTTGTTCCTGGAATTATCTGTCATACTAGGCTGGATTGTCTTCAATGAGTGAGACTTGGAAAGATGGTCTGATCATTCTTGAAAATAGAGTTCAGGTAGATTAGCAGAAACAAGATGGCCTGGGACAGTCAAAAGGACTAAACAATATATGATCCAGGATAGAAAGAAAGTTGTTGTAAAGAATATCACTTGATATTCTTTGATAAAATTTGAATGTGGATTATATAGTAGGAGGTATTGTATGTCTCATGCACTTTCATTTTGTGAGATTTTTTTCTTCTCCTTTATTTGTCTTGAAGAAGTTTCCATGAAAATATTCAGAGAAAGACATTCAGAATATCTGTGACTTAATCTTAATGGCTCAGCCAAAACAGTACTAACAGTAACAGTATGTGTGCATTTGTTTATGTACATACATATAAAAAGATGGATGGAAGTTTTGGATGTTATGTGTGGCAAGTGTTAATCATGAATGAGTCTACTTGAATGCCAAGTGTTCACTTTATGTTTAGAGTTATTCCATAAATAAAAAGGCTAGCCTAAGAAGCAAAAATTGCTGGCTAAGGAAGGAAGGAGAAACCATCAAATGAAAAATAGAGGAAGGGTGTAGACATGTAGGTTAATAATCGCTCACTTGCGTAGTATGTCTAAGAAGCAATGTTTAATCTCGAGCACTTCAAATAACAACTAAGCCGCAAATCAAAAGACTGCTCATGAAAGGAAGGACTCTAAGCCAACATATCACAGAAATGATTGCACATCAATGTTTATTGCAGCACCATTCACAATAGCTGAGTTGTGGGACCACCCTTCGTCTACTCCTCCACTGGTATAGTAATAAAGAAAATGTAGTATGTAAACACAATAGAGTTTTGTTCAGCCATAAAGAAGAATTAAATTATGTCTTTGTGAGAAACAGGATAAAACTGGAGGTAATAATCTTTAATAAATTAAGTCAAGCTCAAGAAGGCAAATATTGCATGTTTTCCCTTATCCTTGGATTCTGGGTTTCATCTAAATACACAAAGTCATATGTGCATGCATGACATGAAAATAGAAGTGGAATGTTTAAGGGGAACAAAAGGGACTAATAGGAGGGGGGACAAGAGACAAAGCAGAGGGCAAGGGAGCATTAGAGGAATATGATTAGTTTACATTATTGTAAAATTTATTGCTTACTGTGTGTATGTGGTGTGTGTGTGTATGTGTGTGTGTCTGTATGTGGTGTGTGTATGTGTGTGTGTGTGTGTGTGTTTGTGTGTTATGACAAGGATGTGGAAGTCAGAGGACAACTTTATGGTGTTGGTTGTCTCCTCTACCATTACATGGGTTCTGAAGATTGAATTCAGGTTACCAGGGTTGTGCCGGAAGCACCTTTTCCTGCTAAATCATCTTGTTTGCTCTCAACATATATATTCTTGTGTGAAAATGTTCCTATGAAACCCAAAACTATATTCAATAAACACAATCTCATAAATTGGGGGTAAGCTTGTGGAGGGACATCTGGGACACCTGTCCAGAGTGGGTGGCCTAGGTTTATTTGTTTTGCTTGTCAAGCAACAAGGTCAGTGTGAGCAAACACAGACCTGCGGCAATTCAGAATTGTTTGTGAAGGTACACTTAGGCAGGTTGTCTCCTAAGAATAAAAGTTGACATGCCTTTCCAAATTCTTTTTCAGAAAGGTAGCATTGGGAAAACTAATTTTAACTACACTTTTAAAAGAAAGATCCCATTTCTCATTGTTAATATGTTTAATTAATACACATGTAGTTTAAGGAACATGAACAAACTTTCTCTGGGTGTACAAATTTCTTATTTATCTCTATAGCCTGGTGTATAAAACATCAGTAGAGTCTTAAACCATCCAAATAGCAAAACGGCAGGCAACAAAGGAAGTTCAATGGACTTTTAAAGTGATACAGCATGAAATCCAAAAGAAATAAAATACTTCAAGAAAAAAGGTATGACCCAAAGTCTAAAATGGCTTTGACACTAGAATACCCATGAACCATATGTGACTATTTCAATCAAATCGGAAGTTCAATATTCTATCACACTCACTACACTGAATTCTCAATAGCCACATGTGCTGTGTGACTGTTATATTGGATAGCAAAATTGTAAGCCATTTTCCTCATTGCAGAGAAGTCTGTTACGTATTAGACTTCACCTAAAGTGAGTTAACAAGCATACAATGTCCAATGGCACTTAGTGATATGGAAATCATGGGTAGTGTTGCTAATATTTTTTTCAGGAGAAGGAAAAATCAGAGTGCAGCACTAATGAAGATAAAGTAATTGAAGTAATAAGTTTCAAGTCTTCTTTGAAGTAAAAACCAATTCAAGCATGACTGCTGAAAAGGGAACCTGTGTAGCCGTATTTTAAGAAGAAAGTCTTGTTGGGCGTAGTGGTGCATGCCTTTAATCCCAGAACTAGGAAGGCAGAGGCAGGCAGATCTCTGTGAGTTTGAGGTCAGCCTGGTCTACAAAGTGAGTCCAGGACAGTCAAGGATACACAGAGAATCCCTGTCTTGAAAAACCTAAAAAAAAAAAAGAAAGAAAGAAAAAGAAAAAAGGAAAGAAAAGAAAAAGAAAAAGAAAGAAAAAAGAAAGTCTTGAAATCCTATGGCGTTCACACATTTTACTGAGAAAAGAATGCAATTGCTAAATTGAAGTTCCCAAGCAGGTAGATAGGCTGACCCAGAGCTTGTGGAACAAGGCTCTGAAGAGAAGACTAGGATGGAACTGCAGGGATGTCTTTTGGCTTGGTGGCAAGAACGCTAAAGAAATTCCATTTCAATTTTCCATTTTATGTAGACTTGGAAGTGTGTTTATTTTCTGACTGGAGAGCAGGGTATGAACAGAATGATGTAACACTGGGAAGTGGAAAGAGAGAGTATTCCTAGACTTATGCCTTTCGAGCCTAAATATCCATCAGAGTCCCCTGGTGAGTCTACTGAGGCAGAAAGTGGTTGACCCCCAGCTCATGGTCTCTAACTCAGCGCAGAGGGGGATGAACCAGGAAGGTGCATTTCTGACAAGCTCCCAGATGATGCTAATGCCACACTAGCCCTGGGATTCCACTGGATTTGCCAAGTAGCATTTATTGTGAGAATCATAAATATTGATGGTGAGGGCAAAGAGTGAGGATGGAAAAGGAGCAAGAAGTTGTGTGACCATGCATGTGCAAGAGCTGACTGGAGGAAACATAGCAAGTGTTAGAGTAACAAGTAACATCTGCTTGGCCTGGATTGTGAAAAGCCAATTTACAGCAGGATCAGTCCAGAAAGGACTAGGCGGTCTCCCTCACATCCCCTTCTCCTTCTTTATATCTGATTTAGGGATTTTCCCAGACTGCAAATCAAAATGCAGACAGTTCAGTTAGACTGTAAAGGAAACCTACCAGTGAATATCACTCAGAATTCTACATTTAGCATGATGTTGCATACAATGTGTGTTTCATACTAAAAGTATTCATTGCTTATCTCAGATTTCAGTTTAACTGGGCATCCTTACTTTATTACTGCTGCCGGACATAGAGTAACAAGCCGTATTTAGTGATACATCGAAAGAACTGATGGTCTAAAGCAGGCAAAGATGGGCAAACCATGTCTTGTTTACTGCTGTAGGTCCTTCACCTGTAGCAGATGGCAGCTCTAACTTGAACTTGAAAGCCTTGCTTATTGCAAGGGAAGAGAATTCTAAATAACCACTTAAATCTGTTTTGTGTCTTTTCTACAGGAATGATAGAAGACAATGTGGAAGGTGGTTAAGGTTTCATTATGTGACTTGTGTTCAACTCATTGATTATTATTACTTTATGCAAAACAAATAAACCTAGAAGTGCGTGTACCAAACTCAGCAAGTGCTTATTTCTTGTCCTGCAGTGGCTTTTTACTTTCAACTATCTTTGATTTTGTTTAGTTTGAATGACTGTGAATATAGATTACCTTGACCTTCAACATCATTAATGAAGATTTTCAGACTTGTTATTTTTCAACTCGGTGTTTTCTTGGTGTGTTTCTATGTTAATATTCTTCTCAAAAGTTATCTCTATAGCTAGTTCATAATCCATTAGATGACTTTCCCGATGCACTCAAGACCCTTAATCAGATTCATCTTCTCTTTCATTAATACACATAGTAATGAAAGCTTTGTGATTTATTCGTTATGCACATCTTTACTGTTGCCTTAGGATATATCCCTAGAAGTTGAATGGTAAATCAAAGAGCTAAATGCATGTTCTTAAGATTAATAAAAAGTCCCTATTAAATCTGTTTACCTATACTAACTCCACTAAGGCTGCTATTAATATACATATCACAGTGTTTTGATTATCATTTCTTTTATTATTCAAATAAAGATGCTATTAATATATATTAGTGTTTTATTGTCCCTTCTCTTAATATTCAAATGGATATTTTTCAAGCGTTTCTTAGCCATTTTTGTTTTCCTATTAGTCTGATGGGTGCCCAATACGTAGATTTTCAGTTTATAGATATTATCATGAATATATTATCCTTTTGAATATTGCTTCCTACCTTAAATACATGCACACACAACACACAAACTTATATGCCAATTCATTTTCTTACCAGTCAATAAATAGTGGCTGAGAACATGAATGGATTAAGCATCTAAAGAATTCAACCAAATGAAAGATTTCTTAGTTTCTTTGTTATTAACATTTCCATGATTTATTTATTTGCACAACAAAAATATGAAGTATTTGCTGTGCTCATGACTAAATCTTATACCATTTGTAAAATAATATCCAGTAGATATAATTTCAATCAATGCCAAAACAAACTCTAAAACTTAAAGGCATTCTGTGCACATGTTGGGCATACAGCACCATCAGTAAAATAACCCTTCCTAGACTGGTGTTTCTGGTAATTTGAACTTTACATACGAACTTGAAATCTTTAGACTGTTGTTGACAAAATATTTTGGAAGGTAACATTTGTATGCTTGTAAGATTTTGTGAATATAGTATTCCACAGATGTAACTCTGTTGGGGTAGTGTTAAGCATTCTAAATGTTAACTAATTGGTCCTGCTTGCTGTCTGTTTCTTACATTGACTCTGATTGGTTAAATAAAATGCCGAGGCCTGAGATTGGGCAAAGACAGAGAAAGGTGGGACTTCCTAACAGGAAGCCTGCACTTTAGACAGAGAAGAATTCATTCCAGCCAGCAGGAGGAAGAAGGAATTCCAGCCAGGAGCAGCAGGAAAGAGGCACACACCATCGGTTAGAGAAAAGAACCTCATTCCACATGGCCAGGAACATCGGCACATTGTGGAGTATGGCAGTCCAAGGGGACGTATGTATATATGGGGTCATATTTGGGTAATAGAATTACGAGCTAGTTTAGATGGTCTAGGACTGCACAACTCAGGCCAAAGCTTGTTAAAATCCACATGGTGTCTGTGTGCTCATTTATAATGTCTGGATAAGAATTAACGGCTGCCGAACCAATTAACAATAACCTAAATACTGGTTAAACAATTTAATTAATTATTTCTACAAATGGCACCCAACCCAACATAATTTAGCTATATGTTTTTTTACATAACTCTACATGGATGGATGAAAAAAATGAGGAATGAGTTTGACTCTTGTTCTGAATGTAGAAGTCACTCCTCCTTTCCAGGCTGAGAATTACCTGATGGAGTTGCCCTGCGTGTTGTTGTCTTCTCTCTGCTACTGTTGTTACTGTTGCTGACAGCACGCCCATAATCCATGCACCTTCAAATCTCTGTTCTTCTTGCTGCCAGTGACTCCCTATTCATTCCTCATTTCTTCTCATTCACCTTACATCAATGTCTCTTGGCTTTCAAATATATTAAATGGCTTTCTGGATATAATGCCACTTGCTCAGCATATCATTTTCCTTTTGTGTGGCAATTCAGACACTCACCTACACCTGAGATAAGTCGTCCTTTTGGCTGTGTTGTTTGATCCTGGTGGTCAATGGATTGTTCCTTCATTATTGGAATGGTTTGGGGGAATATTCCAAGCCAATAAACTCAGGTTTCTGGAAGCCCAGATACCAGATAACTGCATCATCAAGTTCCTGGCATCATATGGGTGCAGAATTTTATACAAGAAAGAGACTTCCTTTGTATAAAACTTGGTATTAGAGCTTCAATTCACTAATTGATTTTAAGGGATGATTTACCAGATTTCCAGGCTAGCTCTGTGATATGAATGATAGAATTTTCTAAAGAAAGTCACTTCTGCCTTGCCCTCATTTGTGCACTTTTCCTGAACCCATCACACTCACTGGGGGCATCTTTCTCTGGTAGTTCTAGAAAGGAACCTCCATGTTTGTGCTTGGAGTTTATTTCTCAGGCAGATAAAGAGCCTCAATTTTCTTATCAACAAGGGAGTCCTGACCTGGAGAGAAAATAGGACTAAAACCATATTTTAGGTCGGTTCAAGCACAGATGGCGGGAGCAGAAAGTCAAGTTGCACTGTTAGGAAAAAAAAAACCCTTACCTGTTTTGAGGGGAAAAGAAAGGGGGCTTGTATATGGCTACGAAATCTGACAAAGAAAAGGGCAGCACAGTAAATTCTTAAGAAAATATCTGTCTTGCATCACCTTGAACAGCTCCCCCGCTTATTGAAACACCTCTTTCGTCCAACAGTGTACTCTGTTTGGATGCAGAGGTGGAGGCCAGGGAACTAGTTAGGAAGGCTGTGGTAGCCTCTGTGGGAAAATCCCCAAGGCCAGCTAACTGCGGAAGACAGAGGGTGAGGGTGGGGGAGTGGGGGAGGGGAGGGAACTACCCAGGCTTGAGAGCTGCAAGCACAGTGCAGTGCTCACAGAGATATGCAGCCAGTGCTTTCTGTCAACAAGTGCAGCCATCACACCATCACAATGATGAAGAGAAAAAAGTCTTTCCTCGGAGGTTCCAACCCGCCTTTGACACCAGCTGCCACACATCTGGCTTGCTGGTATTTCATTGAAATGGCCGCCTGGGTGCAGTTCAGAGGCAAAAATAATGAAGTAGGTTTTGCCTCTTCTCTTTTACAGTTGCTCCCCAAAAGAGTACACGTTTGCTAAGGGCCAAAGTCTGCTTGTGAAAAGTAACCTCTGAGGGAAAATATGGCACCTAAGACCTAACACCTTAATTTTGCCTCAAATTTTCGCTATACTGTTTCTACAGAGACCAAAGGCAAGCCTTGGCTCCGCGAGTCAGCTACTAAAGTTTAGTGCATTGAAAACTGTCTTCATGCTGTGATACCCTTTCAGGGAGGAGAATGGGGTCTGAACTAATCCATGAAAGTTGTCATGCTATGAACTAGTAGTCAAGTGTTTTCCTTTCAATTGAATCTAAAACCATACTGTACTTCACACTTGATTGGTCCTTCAGATGGAAGAGTTCAATATCCCTGCTGGACATCAGCTCATTTTCTTCATACAGTGCCATTGAACGTGGAAAGAACTTATTTCAGAAGCATAATTACCGACTGTAACATAAGAGGAGTTGTAAGGATATTTCAGTTTCTTTTCACTTTCTTAAATGTTGGTCGACTCTTTAAACTGTTAATGTTTACTTTCCCCTTTGACAAAGCTTGTTTACTAGGCTTCAGCATGCTGTTTGTCAGTAGATGTTGGGATCTATGCATCTTCACTGGCCTCTCTTTCCTCAGGATGATAGACAGATATACAGCAGAAATGCATTGAGTACCAAACCAAAATATCTACTGAATGCAGCCTACAGCAAGTCACTGAATATCCTGTAGCACAGGTAAGGGGTCACTTATTTACCATGAAGATTGGGACAAGAACTCAAGGAATCTGAGTTGTGCTATGCCAATTGTCTAAGGGAAAGGACACTTTTCCTTTCCCACCCAAAAGAGTTTGCTTTGTTTGTTTGCATGTTTTAGATGAATAACTGGTGACAGAAAAGGCAGAACAAAAGCTCTAATAACCGTGAGCCTTCTGCAGTGTGAATCGACACTTCCCAAGTGAGACACTGTGTGTTCTCAGTGAATACATACACTGTATATGACTTTTTTTTTTTTTAGCTGAAAGAAAACCTTGATCTATCTACACCAAAAGGGGGCACCACGGTAATAAAGAAGCTGTGATATTTTCAGAGTCTATAAATGAAATTAAGTGACGTTTGATGTGGTTTTGAGGATAATTTTTATGTATGTCATACATATATAAAACATTTAAATAACACCTTTTTAGAGTTTTTATTTGAAAAGTTGATTGAATGATTTAAAGTATTTCAGTAAGACCAAGTTTTGATAACCGAGTGGAATTTACTATTGATGTGGGGTCATATTTTTGGGGTCTGATGAAAAAAGTCCCAGGAGAACTCTATATTTTATATTAGAAAAAATGTTATAAAGAAAATACCTTCTTCTGATTAATTGGTATTAATATTTATGATATTTTGTAATTGAGCTTGACTATTCTGCCTTCAAATACAAATTTTTCTTTATTGCATAAGACAGCAATTGTGAGGATATTTATGCGTGTGTCTGTGTCTAGACGGAAAAAAATCAGTCTTCAGTACTGGATATTGTGAGAGAAGGAGCCGATTGTGGAAATCTGTGGGTTATGGCAAATAGTAGCTAAGTTAGAAGTTGTATACCATAGTTTCCAGAATTTAGACTTAATAGAGAGAACAGAAGCCACTTTCTGGGAAAGATTTTCAAATTGCACATGTCTGATTAATGCTATCTCATTTCTGTGACTTTGGTAAAGGGAACTTGGCGGAAGAAAATAGATGTGATGTAGTCTATAATGGAATTGTAAATGTGTGCAATGCAAGTTGATACCTCTTTTAGTTTAATGTTACCTAAGGAGAGTAAAAACCAGCTCAATGTCTAATTTTGTTAGTGGCTGAATAATGCTATTTGTGTGGTTTTTCTCATCACTCTGATCCTGTGCCCCCTTTCCCTCCTCCACACGAAATAGACTCCTTTGATATGTAATCAACTCTCAACTGGTTGGTTAGCTAATAATTCCTCTTAAAAATGGAAATCAGTGGCTGCATGATGCTGTTTTCTCTTTATATCTGTAACGTTTCCGAATATGGCTGCAATCTAAACAACATGGCATGTCTCTTCATGGAAAGTATTTTATCTTTTTTATGTTTATATGTCTAGCCATCACTGCTTCTTTAAAAAAGACAAATGATCCATTTAGTGCAGAACATGTTTTATAGTTTAATTTTTGTCCTTTGTGATGATGGATGGAATCATATAGTATGTAATGTGAGGCAATTTACAAGCTGCTATTACATCCCTGTAACTTTTATGAAATATGTGGCTAATTAGTATATTGTTTAACTGGGATGAGAAAAAACAGCATCTCTCAGGTTTATTTGAAATATATGGGCTTTATTTAGCTGGAGTAATTATTCAAATACAATAAATTGTTCTATGTAGTACTGGAAGAGAGCTGTAATTTTATTTCAAAATATGGAAGTATCTAGAAGTTTGTATGGCTCTGTTGTTTATTTTAACTAAAAATAGACAAGGATTATTGAATTTCGTGGTTTTCTTGTTCTTATCAGCACCATAGTAATGAACATGTGCTGAAATGTCCACATAAAGACAGAGCATGCAAGCTACTGTTGCTTTTTGTTTGCTGGGATTTTCCTCTCATGTGCATCATAAAGAATGCTAGGATGTTTGCCTTGATTGTGGAATATTTTAAATATGACCAAGAAACATCATTCCAGCTAGCCAGACACTTTCAAGCCTGTATTTTCAATTTTTATAGAAAATGGGATTTATTTTTAGTAATTTCATTACATTGCTTCCTTAAAAAAAAAAAAAAACACTGTTCCTTAGTATCCTTGAAAAATAAAAACATACATTTTCCGAGTAGTGCTTTGTAAATTATGTGCATGGAGACTGTTCCACAGATACATAGAGATTCAGTTGGGAATTGTATTTCTCTGTGTGCTTTTTGGGTCCTGAAATTTTGACAAAAGATCGATGTGACCGAATAATTTAGGTGTTGTGTATCTTCAGAATAACAGTAAGCCTGAATTTATATGTTCTGAAAATGTAATTGATCATGGTGTTAATGACCAGGGTTTTGGTATGAACTTGGGCTACACTTTTGGAGGCTTTGCTTTGGATTTAAAATACTGTCCCGCTTTCAGGAAGTGTTCATATGTCGGTATTTGTATGAGATTAGAACAAGCACCAATGTAAGAAGTGGGTCAGTGTTTGATCTATGGTATTTAGCTCCTTTGCCTGGCCTTTCTTATGACAAGATTGCATATCACCAGGCCACAAAGAATGTTTCTGGCTTTTAACTTTTCCTTCCAAATTCAACTTAGTAAAATACTTAAAAAAGCTGCACCATCCTTAAGTTTGATGGTATATTTTTGTGGGATTTTTCAAGTCACTTCTTTATAGAAGCAAATTCGTGGCTAAAGGGAACTTACGAAATGACTTGAAACATGAAAGGTCTCCAAATGTGGTAATTCTGAAGAGGGTCACAGAAATCCCAGCAGCAAGAGTCCCTGGTCTGTCTCCTGGAACGAAGTGTTCTTTGAAAGGCCTACACAGAGGGTTTTTGCATTAGATATAGCGTTCAATTTTTACAGACTGATTTGCCTACATGGGTACAATATGTGGGAGTTTTCCATCACAAGTTTTACTTTTTTTCCTCCATAATCTAGCTCAAACTCTACCTGAAGAATCAAAGGGGGATTTTGGCCTCTCATTATAAAGACAGGCAAGAAGTACAGAAAACTTGATAGAATTAAGAAAAATTTTCTTTTCAAAGGTAATTCTACATGATTCTGAAAGCAAACACTCTACATGTGCATCTCATGGAGGGGGTGCAGAGAGAATTGCAGGGACTGAAAAATAAACACTGATGGTGACAAAATTCATGACTTCTGAAAACTTGAATTTTGTATCGGAGTTTTCAAGTCACTTCACTATAGAAGCAAATATGTGGCTAAAGGGAACTTATGAAATAACTTGAAACATGAAAGGTCTCCAAATGGGGTAATTCTGAAGGAGTTCTCAATTAAACTAAAAAAAGAGCATAGTTGGAGTCTAGAAAAACCAGATAGAACTACATGGTTTGTTCCCCTACACACAGACACACACAGACACACACACACACACACACACACACACACACACACACACCACACACCCCTAATACAGGAAACAAAATAATTTATATAAAACTTGAAGGCTGGTTTGACTTGTCATTTGTCAGGAATCTCTACATTCATAATGGTCTTTGCAATTTAACTGGCCTTCATGCGGTTGTTGGTTGGAAATCACAGTATCATTTGTCAGTGTTGCTTGGTGATGTTATTAGGAGCAGGGATGACCAGAATTGAATTAAAATGGTGTTCCAAACTTGACAATTTAAAACATTTCCCTGAGCGGATGTGGAGACCATGCCAATCTCTCTATTTATGAAGTTCAGTTCTCTCAGTTTGAATAGAGAGAACAAAGGTGCTAATCTGCAGTATTGAGAAAGGCCAATTATGCCCCATGCATCAGACAGGGCCTAATATGATTCTAAATAACTGCCAAATCAGATGCACATGAATATAGTTTTATTATTTGCCCCAAACCCATTAACACATCGTTTGTAGCATGTAGAACTGGGTGCATTTCTAATGAAGTTCACCTATATTGAAATGCCTTGCTTCACCTTACAAAACCATGGAATGACAAAATTGTCTTGAAACCATCAGAGCTGTTATTCTGATTTCAAATGAGCTAGTTGGACAAAGCAACTGAAGGTAGTGTCTCAGGAGTCTAACGCTTTGTACTTTAAAAGCCAGTCATTTCTTAACCATTCTCCCATGTCTCCCCAGATTACGTACATATCCACATTTTCCTGTGGAGGCAATTGAGGACCAGGAAGTCAAGAGGTCAGTTTACTGAAGAAATCCCGCGTGCTACTGGTAGCAACCTAATGGCTTCTACAGCAACTCAGAGACAATTCTTGTTTAGCCAAGGTATGGTGATTAAAAACTGAAGAAAAAAGAACATTTTTAGACTAGCTGATGACATTATCTGTCAAAAGAAAATTGCTTGTTTGTTTACATCAAGAAGATTGAATTTAGGCCGGGCGGTGGTGGCGCACGTCTTTAATCCCAGCACTTGGGAGGCAGAGGCAGGTGGATCTTTGCGAGTTCGAGGCCAGCCTGGTCTACAAATTGAGTCCAGGACAGCCAGGGCTATACAGAGAAACCCTGTCTCGAAAAGGCAAAAAAAAAAAAAAAAAAGAAGATTGAATTTTATAAAAGAATAAAAACTCCAGCCCATCATGATTTCTCATTGTATCAGGGCCAGTGTTCCCATTGCTGCGGCTTATTCCTACCTGCTCTGCCTTGCTTCTTGTGTCCTCCTCTAAATTTTAACTTAAAACAATCTCCACAAAACCAATGATTATCAAGCTTTCTTGTATCAGAGGTTTTGTTTAAAAGTGAAAATCAAAGCAAAACGAAAATGTCCTGATTCTTTGTATAGCTCTATCTTCCCTTCCCAATAACGAAATCAATATCCAAGGGCAAATAAATACACAGTGCCAGTCATCTTTGGAGTTTCATCAGCCTGCAGCACAATGTCTGTCTGGCACACAGTGTACTATCAGGGAATCTCTAGAACAGGGAGAGCAAGCTTCAGCTGCTAATTTACCACTGGAGTCACCATAATGTAGAAAGATACTTTAAATGGAATTGAGAGAAGGGAATCAGAGTTGCCAATCCTGTTAACTCCTGCATGAAAGGTGTTTTCTTTTCTATGTGCACTTTTAACATTTGATGTGGAGGCTATATCTACAGAATTCCAAACAGCTGCTGGAAAAAAAATATCCTTGAGGTGATGTTTTGGATGTATGTGTATGTTTCCAGCTGTATAGACTCTGTTTCCCTGGACTGACTGAGAACTAGAGCTTGGGCTCCCTGGGAGCTCGATAATCACATCAGGTGTTTGCTTCCTTGTGGTCATGACCTTCAAAGGTGCCATTTTCGCCGTTCCATGTTGTTCTAAGAAATTCCTATCAGGACAATCATGATCATGTTCTGGAAGTGGAGGGTGCTGTAGAATATATGAACCCCCAGTGACCTCTCCATTCTTCTGTTCTTTTTAAGCTGTTATATTAGTCCCTATTAGTCTTAGAATATTCACATTCCCAGAATTGGAGACTACTACCTTATGTTACATTGTGGATATGAAACGGAAGTCCTAAGAGACCTGCACAGGGTGTTTGACACTGGGTCTGTAAGTCCCCTGTGTTGTTATTGAATGACAAGGTCCTTGGGGGCAAAATACTGAGCTTTACTAATTTGTACCCAACCTATAATAGTGAGTCTTGCATATGGTAGGCTGTCAGCCATTTTCAGTACTAAAATCCATGTCATCCCCACAATGACTTCTGCTATAGAATACAAAAGCTGTCGTGATTACCTTGCTAGGCTATCATTCAAAACAGGAGAGTTACAACATGGCTGTCCACTAGGCTTTTCAGAGGACTGCAATTCAAATACTTGACAGTGTCAAGCAAAATGAACACAAAAGGTATGCTTTAAAAAAGACTTTATTTTATTTTTTGAAGTGTTGGTTGAGGTGTAGAAAAGATGTAATATTGTGGGGATTTCCCCCTCTTTTTATTGAGCTGAACATGTTTCTAAAAAGAAATAAAACAGCTATGCACAGAATTTGAAGGCCCCGAACTTATCTGACTCATTAGATTTAACAAAATCCAACAGAATGTACTTGCTGAGTCCCCAGGCCCTTTGTATTATCCTTTACCTAATTATTAAGATATTTTTCGGCTACTGAGTGACATAAAATAGGCACATCTACAGAAGGTGACCAGGTTTCCGTCCACAATATGACAATGCTGTCTGACAGCCATTAGAACTTGAAATTCAGGGGCTTGCAAAGCAATTCCGCAAGAGTATCTCATTTCTAATAAAAGGGTTTGATGTTCTCTTTCTTTCTTTCTCTCCCTCCCTCTCTCTCTCTCTTTCTCTTTCTTCCGTTCCACCAAATTTCATTTAAAATTTCTATTCCATAGGAATACTTTTGTGTTTCTATAACCATTAGGTATATAATCTCCGGTCTTATACTTAAAATAATGTTTTACTGTAAAGCAGTTTTAGAAATTTAGTACTAGGGACCTGGAGAGATGGCTCAGTAGATAAGAGTACTGGCTGCTCTTCCAGAGGACCTAAGTTCAATCCCCAGCACCCACATGTCAGGTAACAACTGTCTGCAACTCCAGTTCCAGGGGGTCTGACACCCTCACCCCAATGCATATAAAACAAAATTAAATGTATTTTTAAACATTTGTTTGTTAATTCAAGTTACATCTCCGTCACAGTCCCCTGCCTCCTCCCCTCCCACCTTCTACCCCCTCTCACACCTATCCCACTCGTCTTGTGTGGGGTGCCCCCACCTTGGGTCCCCAGGCCTTAATTCCAACATGTAAATATATTTTTTAAAAGAAAGAAATTTAGTATCAAGACAGGATGAACAAGACATATATATGTGCAATATTTTGTTTTTTTAACAAATAGCTCAAAAAACATTTTGTTTGTGTTTTCCATCGTATATAATTTGGGAGTTTTTCTCTCCAATATGTTTCCAGTGGGAGCTGCAAAGGGACAAAGAAAATGGCAGTTTGGTGCTATGGTACATTCACAATTGTCCAACATCTAAAACAGTAACAATCATCAGAATCTAGAAAACTCTTTTTTCCTTTACGAAGGGAAGAATCGTCCTACATTTAGTTTAAATAAATTAAGTTTTCATCTGTAACCCTGCACTTTCAGTTAATGAAAACCCCAGAACTTACTCAACCTCCAAAGGCCTATGTCCACATAGGTCCTGAGCCCTTAGAGTTGCTGAACATTTAATGAACTAATGCAGTTGAAGTACTTCAACCAGAGTACAGTACAATAAAAAGCATTTGTGTCTGGGCTAATTTAATGGATCATGCTAATCTCAATCAGGTCTGCCAGTCAGTCCTCTTATCCCCTTCACCTATCTATCACCTAATGGCCAATTTTCCTTGAGGACCCGGCTATAGAGGCCCCATTGATTCCTTCTTCCTCTTCCTTCACCAGTGGACAACTATTCCATTTGATTATTCCAAGAAACAGTAAGTGGATGCTTTCATGTGTTCCTGACATGCAATAGCCAGGTGCAGCCACCATGAAACGGCAGCATTACTCCCCAAATCCTCTGTCTATACGGCTATGCACAATAATGGTGACAGACTTTCTCAAATATTTTGTTAAGGGAAAGGAGCTTGTCAAAAAAGAGATGGCAGAATAACGGACTACAGGTTTCATTTATGTGTAGTTCAAAACCAACTAAAGTTAATCTGATTACCCCTAAGGGTGAGTTACTGGGTAGAGGAGCTAGAAGGATTTTGAGGATGCTATAAATATTCTTGTTTGTGGTATCAATGTAGGTTATAAGAGCATGACTAAGTTTTGAAATGTCATAAATACAAACACTTCTTTTGTGCATATTTCTGTATGCATGTTATATACTACAATGAAAATTCCCCCAAAGGGGGTCTGTCCAGGCCTCACCTGATACATGAAGTCCATATGAATTATATAATTGTGTGATATTGGGAACTCTTAGTCCTTCCAAAGAGATAAATAACAAAGATGGAAGCGGGCTCTGTCTCACCTGGACAGTTAGAGTTATTGAGAGAAACTTTAGTTATCATTGGATTTTTCATGGACTTTTCCAAGTCTATCTCTGCCTATTTATCTTCCATGCTTTAAGTGCTATCTTTACCACTAAATGTTGTCAAATCGTCTCTCTTTCCTTGCAACAATATTTATTAATTATAGGACTAAAACTCAGAGACATAATTCAGATATTTATTTGTGAATCTCCATGGGGCTAGTAATAAATATTCAGGTCATACCTTTAAACTAAACAGAATCCAATAATCAGAGAAGACAGGAGAAGGCACTTCTATCATCAGGATGACTTTGATTGTCCTTACTCTGGTGTTTCTAGACCCACTCCCTGTATTCTGTACATTCATAGGTAACACTTGAACTGGGAGCTTCCACATTTCACAGTGACATAACGTAGCCTCTCCTTTGAATGAGGCCCAGTAACTCAAATACTTATACAGGCTTTGCAAGGTTGTTACTTTAAAGAATCAGTAGACCCACAGCATTTTTTGACACAACGTTCATACCTTCAACAGTTTATTTGTTGGTTTTAAAGGTCTATGACGTGTAGTAATTTGTAATTGTGCTGAGACATAAATTTGAATTACATACACTTCAGAGGCAGTGTGATAGAGAGATGGCCTTTATAAGAATGTGATGGCTCTTAGCAGAGAAATAGAAGTTGTATGGAGGAAATTATATGTCAATTACATAATACTAGGATTTATGAATTGGAGAGAAGTTGGAGACCAAATTTTCTGGATGTTCTTCCTGAATGTCAGGGGTTCATTGTACTTCAATTTCACATCATAATTTAGTGTAGATTTAGTCTTCAGTACTTATTTGTCCTTAGAAAGTATTTCCTCTAGATTTTCCTAACTGTAAGGCATACAGATGAATACTGTTGGGGGATGGACATAGATTGAATAGAAAGTGATGAGATTTTTATGATAGAGAAACAAGAGATGGATGACCTACATGAAAATCTTGAAGAGAATCATGGCTTTTAGTCTCAGTTCTTCACTGATTTGTGTAATTATTTGGCAGCGGGAGTTGAACTAACTAGTTCTATGGCTTTTGACAGGTAACCTTCTTTCTCTAGTCCTCAGTTTCCCTACTTGTAAAGTGAGGAGTTTGGAATATGATCTTATGACTTCACAGGAGATAACTGCTCAAAGTTAAGTGCTTCTCAAGCTATGGTCTTTGGTGTGCATAATGCCTGCAAAAAGGGATTTATAAAAGTCATCACTGACTATTCACTGAGCTCAAGCCATCCGAGTATGAAGCTGCACCCGAAGTAGCTTTTTATGCAGGAAAAATGTAAATCTAATCAGATTTAAATAACCAAACATATGACTCATGCACTTTGATCAGTTTTGTAGCTTTCATTTTAAGTGCTGAGAATGGAATATAGACACTGACTTGCTCAGAAAAGTGCACTACCAGTGAGCTGTTCTCCCAGGCCTGGGATAGTTTTTAATTCTTTGGATGTTTTTGACTGCAAAAGAAAAAACATGTTTTGCTATATTTTTTCTGAATGCTGAATTTTACTTACTGGAACTAGAGCAATGAACTGAGGGTCTGCCCTTCATTTTAGGAGTCTTAGTGAATGGAATGCAGTATCCCAGAAGGTCTTCGGAGATTGGAGTGCAAGGCGGGAGATAATATCCAACCCATGATCACATACTACTCAGAACTAAAAGAGAGGAGACACAGCTTTCTCTCTCATAGGATATATACACACACCTGAGATTTAAAGAAGATTTATTTAAAATGCATAGTCATACACAGTAGAATACTATTCAGCTATGGAATAAGGGATCCTGTCGTTTGTGACAACTTGGATGAATCTGGAGACACTGTATAAAGTGAAATAAGCCATTCACAGAAAGAAAATCATAGCACAATCTCACTCCTGGGCAGAATCTTAACAAGTCTATTCACAGGGCTGGGGAGATGGATCAGATGTTAAAGTACCACAGTCAAAAGGACGAAAAGTTGATTCATAGTATGGAGTACAGTAGTGATTATCGAGCACTGGGTTGTTTAAAGAGGTATTAATAAAAGTTTTCAAAACTCACAAACTTTCCATTACAAAACAGGGGTAAGTTCAAAACCCTATAGTTAACATTGGAAACAGGAAAAACTGTATTCCATTCTTGAAAGATACTAAGCTTTGTCACAGTAAAAATGACAAATGTCTGATCGTCTGTATGGGTTTTGATTTTCGTGTGTGAATTTCACATCATGCAACCTGTTCCCTCTCATCTCCCACCTCTACTCAGGCCCACCCTCCATCCTAGAAACCTCTCCCAACATTTAAAAAATCTCATTGGGGAAGCTGTAATACGTCTCTGTGTGACCCACAATATTCCGTTTTGTCCACACATTTTGCTTGCAAAATTTCATTATAATGATTCCTTGGTGTGGTATGAGGCCTCTGGCTTCTGCTACTTTGTAAATACTGGAACCTCACTGGGATTCCTCTTAAATATACTGTTGTTGTCCTACATCACAGAGGTCCTGTAGTTTTGGGTCTGTGGAACTGGCCTCTTAATGTACTTCAGCAGTTCATCCATGGGGTAAATGGTGGTGTGGGCCAACTCAAAGCCCTGGTTCTGGGCCTGCAATGCCCACATCCAGGGCCAGCTCTACTGTGATACCCATGTAAGGTGTAGGGCCTGTTTTGCTGAGTGCTGCAGCAGGTAAGGGGCTGGACCAATTCTCCTCCTCTCATGTGCCCATCAGTGTCAACTCTACCATCTACTACCTGTGTCAAGGGCATCAGGGAGTGGAGAGGATCTCTCTCACCAAAACCACTGAAAAGCAGACAAAAGGCAAGGCTGGTTCTCCCACACTCACTCCCTCAGGACTGGATCACCCACAACCTGTATATTGAGGGCCAGCTGTAGTGTGCTGTCCAGTCGAGGTATAAGGCCTGGTCTCCCGAGTGCTACAGCATGTCAGGGGCAGGAACAGCTCTCCTGTTCTTGAGACCACATCAGGGCCAGATCTCCTGTCTGCCACTGGTGGTAAGGACAAAAGGGAGGGGAGGGCATCTCTCCCTCGCCACCACCACCACCACCACCGAAAAGCAGAGAAAAGTCAGGGATGGTTCTCCCACACTAATTCCCTGAGGACTGGCTCACCCACAAACCTAACAGACAGGGCCAGGCAGGGTTCTTCTAGTCTCTGCCTTGCTTCCTGTCCTGGGAGCCCATCTAGTCTTTGCCTGGTGTTGGATAGGTGTTTGTCACAGGCTAGCTCCCAGTCCAGCCCACATGGCCCTGAACTAATGTTGGTCTCTGGCTTGATTTTTTTCCAGGAATTTTAGGCTCCCATTTATGCAAATGTTCATAGGTTAGAACACTGAATATAGTCATAGCCTCTCTCCTCTCTGCCACCTACTAATACATATGTGACATAGCCATCACATCTGTAATGCCTCTAGGGGCAGGTCATGTATGTGTCTAATTAAATAGATTTCTTAATGTATGTATACACACCAAAATGTCAGCTTATACATGATAACTATATATGATTTTAACTAACAATTAAAATCAATTTGAAGTATGTATTATTTAAAATACATAAAGTATAAATACTATTCGAGCATACATATGAATATATATATATATCAGTATGCAAATTGGATACCTACTATGTGCCAGGTGGTGAGGCTACAACCGTGAACGAGGGAGGAAAGGATTAATTAGCCTTATAGATCTGATTGACAAGGAACTGACATGAATATGTCACAGAAATATCTCTAAAACGTGGAATGGGGAAGGACTGATGGGAAGGGAGCATGGCATGGAATGCAGAGCTTGAGCAGGTCAGGAAACTCAACAAATTTTCTCTGGTGCTGTGGTGACAGCTAAAAGACACTCAAGAGCTAGCCAGATGGCATGGTGAAGGCGTGTCTGAGGGATCTGT
>CAJQZJ010021413.1:0-12236 GCA_907164525.1 Lophiomys imhausi | reverse complement strand
ACATTCACTCCACAATGACTAATCTCATTCACCTACTACTCAGATGCGCTGCTCTATGGTCAGCGCCATCTTGGATCCTCCAACTTCTAACTTTTATCATGACACTGGGAGATTTTAACATTTGGTCCATTTTACAGATGGAAGAAATTAAGACCAGAAGGTTTATTTAATGTGTGCAGATTTCCAATAGGAAATTGGCATAAGTGTGTTTAAACCCATGGATAACTGTAGAGTCCATGCAATATTAAGCAGTTGATCCCTGCTCTACAGTTACAAAGTCAGGTGGTGAAATAGAATCAGGGAGTAGCTAGGAGAAATACTTATTTAGTGGACTTGATTAGAGAATATTTCAAAAGTTCAGCACTTGGCAAATCAACAATGAGAGGGTGAACTAGGCAGGATGGGAGCTTCAATTTCACGAGTAGGTGTGTAGTTGAGCCTCCAGATAAACTCCATTGGACACACAAGTTCAAACATTTCAGACAGAAAGTATTCATACAGAGGAAGCATTTGCAAGACCAAGTACCCATGCAAAGAGTCCAGAGTTTGTGGAAAATCTGGACAGTACACGTGGCTATCATTCAGTGGTGATGATTTTAGTTTTAAGAACAAACATTCTTGGTACCAGAAAAGTGCTTTGCTATTTTCTGGTAATGTTGCATGGAATCACACAACACCAATATCTCAGACCAGAAAACCGAGTAGATAACTGGGTCCTTCATGGGGAAAAGTACAGGATTTTAAGATCTTGACAATTAATTTGGAAAACCCAGACCAACTTCCCTGTGGTCATTTCAAATCAATCTCTGCTACCTGTTTTCATTCTCATTCTCTGCCTCAGTTCAGGGAAAGTTACCCAGACACAGAATATGGATTTCTAGAGTTCCCTTTCCAGAACTAAAGGCCTGTGATGTTAGGATTCTCTGGTTCTCAGGGTCAGGATTGTCTCTTGTCCTCCAGAGTTGATTCTGTTCAACATGCAAAAAGCTTCTGTCATCTACTGCCCCAAGGAAGAAGACAGCATGGCTGGCTGTACCTGGAGATTCCTGTTTACCCATGGGTTACTTTTCTGATATGCCTCTGCCATTTGCAGCCTTGAGACTGTCAAACTCTACTTCTGCTGCACCTGCCAGTTACTGGACACATTGTGTGTGTGTGTGTGTGTGTGTGTGTGTGTGTGTGTGTGTCTGTCTAAGCACATGTCTTATTTGCATTTTTACCTTTTACTTTCTCACCTGTTTCACCCAGGAGTAGTGAGGCATAGAAATGGGTATGAGGAAAGCCTGCTGACCCTTGAAATGATTGGCATCTTTCAGTCATGGCCATGATCAGCTCAGAGGAACTGCTATCAATGAATGCCAGGCAAGCACTTCTTTCCCTTGGATTCCTTCAGTCACGCTACAGGCAGTTTAACACACCACATGACCTGCAGGCTGAGCCACTAGTGTGGATTCAAGTGTATGACAGATAGCCACCAACATTCTGCTTCCAACCATCAGAAAAGAGAAAGCACTTGCTTTCAGTTCCTGCATGACTGCTTTCCTTTCGCTTGAATTTGGCTCCTGGCTGAGAGGCAAATGTAGCTAAGAAGATTTTACTTTTACATGCACTGTCTTGCTAACCAAGTTCCCAAATGACTGCCACATATCTGTGTAAAGTGCAGGATAAGCTCTTGCCATGACTTGGCTCCCTTTTTGTCAAATGCGATTGCTATATACCTAACAAGAATCCGTTCTATATTGGAATATCCTTAAACTCTCTTTGTACTTATTTATGGATTGTTTCTAAAAAATGAATATTTGTTTCCCAGACAAATCATATGCCTCTGTACTACTATGCCTTTAGTCTCCATGAAGATAGATATTCTTACACATGAAGTCATGAAGTAGTTTTCCTTCTTGTCTACCTTTATTCACTTAGAATAACACTTTTTGTGCTTCACTATGTAGAAGCACACATCAAATTTTCAATTTTAAAAAATTATTTATTGCTGGGGGTATATGTGTGCCACTGTATATACATGTAGAGATCAGAGGACAACTTGTAGGAGTTGGTTGTCCCCTCCTAGCATGTGGGTCCTGGGAACCAAACTCAAACTCTCATGCTCGGTAGCAAGTATACTTACCTGTTGAGCTATCAGTCCAAAGTTTCAGTTATGTTTAAATACAAAGTTAATTACATAGAATATATGTGTTGCATGTTGTTTGGGTTTATGGGGAAATCATATCCCCTACTGTGCAACCTGGTAACATGAAAGGAAAAGGTGAGGCAACAAAAGAAGTTTTTATTTGTTTTGTTTTTCCATCATCTACAGCACAGTTTCTTTACTAGAGCCAACCCTACTTCCCATCTTCCTTGTGAACCTATACTTTGAAATACTTTGAGAGATAAGTTGCTTAGTGTAAATTGGTTAGAAGTAGGTATAACCCCCACTGTGTGTTCTGTTAGCATATGCAGGGTAGAGCATGGGTATGTCTGCCAATGCAAAAGCTCCTCACAAATAAGCATTTTTTTCTGTGCAAAATATGGATAATATTGAGGTTGAACAATATCTTCTGGAAAGAATACTCATTTTAGGGAAAGACAGACTCATGGCTATAATACCTCTGTTGTAACTACAGGTAGCATATCTTGACCCCAAGCCTTGGGCTTTTTATCACTAACATTCCAAGTATGGTTTATAGTTTAATAGGAATTTCCAAAGTACTTGCATGGGCTTGAATAAATGATCTATTTTAGAAATGCAACTGCATCTAGCTTTTTGTGTGCTGAATCCATAAACTACACAACCCAATAATTGCTTGCCCCTCTATTTCCACTAGAAGTGGTATCAAGGAATAATAAGTTGATATTTCCCAAGTTCCTTTCAAAAGAGGTGCTAGAAGCTTCTCAAAATGGTTATTATCACCTCTATGAAATTTAAAAGCAAAGTATCATTCTTTGTCAAAAGCCATTCTTATCCTGATTTGCTGCAATTATAACCGCTGATTAGCTATTGAAACTCTCTGATTACAGGCTGACATTGTGCTATCCCAGGAATCACACCAATGAAATCTATGAAATAATTGGTGAAAAATCTGTGAACAGTGTAACTGGGAACAGAGTTTCAAAATACCACAAGGGATTTTCACTGCTAACTGCCCTTGCTTCAAATATGTGGCCATTGCTATGGTTTTAGGCATTGACTAATGCTGTCAATTTGATTTATTAACTTCCTAATTACTAAAAAGAATTTCTAAAGATTTATTACTTTTCTGAAAAGCTATCATCTAAGATATAATCTTAAGGGGTGTAGAGTCTTAGGGGTCCGCCTTGAACAAGAAGCCTAAGATGATGAAGCCCATCAACAATTTTATCATGCCCCCATGAGAAGACTTCCCAAAGTGTTCATATAGACCTTAATAAAATGAGGATAACATCTTTCTTAAATGATGGAATTTAACCTTTCTTAAAATAGTTTTCACCATGAGAGTTCATCATTCTCTCTAAACAGAGGATGTGAGTAAATGAAAGTTCCAACTCACTTAGAAGTTAGCAAGGATGGACTGCAGATGACCTGTGTCCTAACCCTGTGACTAAAGAGACTGTATTATGAAAAAGGATTCAATTAAAGATATGTAAGTGCCCAGACAGGCTGACTTTAGGGTGTCCCTGAGGAAATACTGCTCAATAGGCCATCGGACTTCTGTCAACTACAAAGTCATAGATCATTAGTGGAGAGGAATTGTTCCTTTCTCAGCTTCCATTGGGCCTGGCTAGCTAAGGTTGCACCTCCATGTACTCAAGCTGTGGCTACAAATTTCTTATATCCTAGAGCAATAATAGTCTAATTTTGTTGGCACCACTGGATTTTATTTTGGGAGTTGCCTTTATATAACAAACTCGGTGTTTGATTTAGATAGTGTGTCTTTCAAGGGACGGTTTCAGAAATGTGGTCCATGTAGAGGGATGATGGTTCGCAGATCAAATTTTGGTTAGCCTACTGTGGTGCATGGATATGAATTATCACTTAGAACTAGCTAAAATATAAGCAAGATCACAGAATGACCTTTAGAATGGGGATTGGGGTATTAGATGATGCTGTCATTGTAAGTTGTTATAAACCGTAGATGATTAATGCATGATCATATTTATTATCATTATCTTAGTGTCTGGGCTTTCAGTAGACTTTTGTTCTTCTCAATCCCTCATGTTAGACTTAACACACAGTTCTGACTATCACTTTCCGCTCTGTTCTCTGTATACTCATCTTTAGAGACATTCTGTATTAGACTATAGACATCATCTGCAATAAAGTGACCCTGGTGTATTTTACTAAGCCTGATTGATTACTTGTACAGCTCCAGACTTGACTTTACAGTTATTTTAAAACACAGGAACCTGCATTTTTTTCTTGGTATCACACATAAAGTATGTCTAAATCCATATTTACTGACTTTAGCCCGAAGTCATTGGGTTTTCTAGGCTTTCTCATTTTCCTTTCTAATATCATATTTTTCTTCCTGGATTTTCTTATTTGAATCCAGGCACATCCTTGTTTATTTATTTGCTTCCAAATCTTGAGTTACTCACTTTCAAATCCATTGCTCTGATCTGTTCTCCATTGTACTTCCTGAGTATGGTGGTTCTCGCAGCTTCATACTGTGTGGCAGGGCTTCACTGATCTTTAACTCTTTCTTCTCATCCAGTCAATGGAGCAGATAACAAAAGTTTTTTGAATACAACCTTAGAGGATTTTTTTTTTTCAGAAAATAGGTTTTTTTTTAGAGGATTAATTTTTAAATTTTTAGAGGATTAATTCTGAAAATATAGTTCATATACAGTGGTATGTGGTTACTATGCAGTGATAAATGAAATAGTGTTTCTGCCTCCGTGGACGACTGTGTATAAGGAAGAGGCAGGTGATTAAAGATAACATTGTAACCATATTGCTAATCAGTTTAATTTAATACACTCTAGAAAAAGTGAGAGACTAATAGAGAATTACTAGAACCTAAGGAGAGGACATTTGAGAAATGACCTAAACGTTGAGTCATGTAGTTATGATCTGTGCTCTGTTTCTTTCTATTAACTTCAGTTGAATATTTTTTATCTTAAAAGCATTACTTTTCAGACTTCTCCACTGATTCCAGTATAAACCTATATGCAGTCCAAGAGGCCCGCCTGTTACTACTGTGATCTGCTTTCTACTTTCTGTCTATGTCCTTGTCATGGATTTGTCTTTGTAGATCCTTTCCACTTAGCTGCACCTTTTTCTACTGGAAATCTTGGTGATCGGTTTACCTCCTGACTATTATAAAACATATGAGAGAGATTTTTATCTTTTTCTAAAAACCACACATGCGTAAATTATTATTCAGTACTTTCAATGACACAGCTAGGTTCTCTGTTCCAACGTGGTTTTCTCCTTCAAAGCCAATCTGGGTAAAAATAAACTGCTCTTTTGAATGTCTGCACATCAGTACAGACAGAATCACAACAGCCTGTTGAAGATGCTGATGACAAGCAATGGAAATCTACCTGAGGGTGGGACATTTGCATGTGTATGTCAGTGGTTGAGGTTACAGGGGTTTAAGCACCCACTTTTCTAATGGGAAAACAAACAAAACAATACCTATAATTACAGCAAGGAAGAAAACAAAGAGAATGGAAAGGAAATCTTTAGGAAGGATGAGAAGGGGGTAAGGAGGAGGTAGGGAAGAGGGGAAAACATCCTTTATTTGATTCTCATATGTAGTAACTCAAGCATGAAAGACAGTACCTAGTTAAATTAGCCAAGATTGTAGTCCTCATTATAATGGGCAAAAATTGAGCCATTAAAATAATTATTCTAAACTGCGTATGTTGATGATAATAAGATATGTTTTATTGCTCTCCCTTTCAGGTTATTGAAATCCCGTAAGAACCATTATCTTATTAAGACTTATTATATGGTTATAAGGTTGGGGGCGGGAAAATTGCAAAGAAGGGATGGGGTAGAGTACTGTATGAATTATCCCAGCCACCCAGCATCAGATATTAACAGTAGAAATTCTTATAGGGCTCAAAGCTGTCCATCCTTGAGTTAATATCTTTTCCTTTCGTGATTCATCTAGAATCATGCCCAGCTATTGATTGACATCATTCACTGAAACAAAACACTTTCTTTAGAATTTTTTAAAGTATACATTTTTTTGACTTCTAAGAATTCATACAAAAACAAAAACAAAAAAAAAAATCACCAAGAAAAACCTTTATCTCAATTAAACTAGATGCTAGTTCAGAAAGGTAAAAGCAGGTATTAAAAAAAAAAAGATAAAAAAAAAACACACACTCTTTCTCTTGAAATCCTTTATCTCATACTAAGAGAACAACTATTTTCCTCCAGGTAGAATGTGTCCCTGAAACTTCAAAGACAGTGTCCTGCATTTTGTCTTACAAGTATCTCCTCATCTTGAAACTCATTATCCACATACATTCCCTTTTGGGAGGAATGCTGCTGATGGAATTTGATGATGTAGACTTAGGAATGTTCCGTACCTAAGATTTTCACCTTTTTGTTCTTCTAGAACTATGGCATGATTCTCTTTGTGGCTCCCATTTCCCTTTGCCTTATGAGAAATGCTCTGAGAGTGTTGTCTACAAATTGAAGTGGTTGAATTGATCATCAGCACTTTAATCCAACATTTTCAGAGTTAGAGAGATGTTTATTTGATAGATAAAACCAAGAGAGTCCTCTCAGTGCAGATCAGACTATTCCAAACAGAAAGTGGAATTTCTGCCTGAGTTTCCTTCCTGGCTTTCCTCTCTTGAGGCTATTAACATGGAGACTGTATCATTTATAGATAAAATCTCCTCTGGCTATCTCTGCCTTTTTCCCACCTGAAATCTTAATCTTTCATTTTTGATATTACAATCACTTTCAAAGTAAGAACCTGACATATTACATCCACTTGACATGCTTGAAAGAGATGGAATATATTTTTAGCTACCTAATTTCATACAGCATTTGGAGAAATAGGTTTGCTATGTAGACAGTTTATTTCTACTCTCAATAGGCTCTAGAAGAGTAATGAAAAGAATAAGGCTTTTTACAAGAGTTGTTTTTATTAATCACTATGTAATTTTTAGACTTCAAATTGGAACTAGTTTATAAAAATTCACCATAGAATGACACACTGAAATGCCAGTGTTCTTAGGCAATGCTATAATGGGAGTTAAAAGACACATTGCTAAGAGGAATGGAGTGAGATAGAACATATTTGGCTGGTAGGTAACAATATGCATATTTCCAGACAACTCCAGCTCCTTTGCATGCTTTGATCCTCTTGACATGTGTTCTGTATCTACCTGCTGTCCATGACATGTCTTCTGGATTTACCTGCTGTACATGATTTATTGGCATTATTGTTCTTAATCTGTGACCTCCTGGTTTCCAGAGCAAGCTACTTTCTCACACCTTCCCTTTCTTATTTTTGTCATTTACTGTTTGCTTTATTGTTGGTGATTGTAAAGCTTGCCCCACAGTCTCATAAATTCTTCATTTTGTGAGGACAGTATCCTTTGAGACTTATTTGTAGAACTTTACAGTATCATTTACTAGAGGCCGTTACATATGGAACATCTCCCATGGTATATGGCATGTCTTCCGTATATCTTTCAGGACTGATCCAATCTCCCACTATTCTCTTTCTTCTCCAAAATGTAATAGAAACACAGCATGACTCTAAGGCTCACCTATGTCTGTCTTTTTGTTCTTAGTTTCCAAAAAATCAGGACCTCATTTTTATGCAGAGAAAAAGGTGTCCTGCGAGAGCTTTAGAATTGACTTCACTTGAGATCATCCACATAGGGCCGCTCAGCATCACCTTGGAGATGCAGAGTGTGGATCAGTAGCTGCTACTATATACACAGTGAATGCAGATAATACAAGCAACTCCTGTTGTTGGATTATCCAGGTAGAAACAAAGAGTCACGAAGTAGAGCCAATAGAATGCATATGAAGTCCAAGTGTCCATGGGGTGGCCCAAAAATAAAACACTCAGGAAAACCCAGGCTTCATAAAATAGAGCATTAGCTAGGATGTCAGACAGATTCATTTGTGACATGAGAAGTATGCAAATAATCTAGCCTATGGGCTCTGAAACCTGACAATCTGAATCTCATAGAAAAAGTAAAATTTAAACATATAGATAATTGACCCAAAGTTGATCATTTCTAACATGTAGTCTCTAAATAAGGATAAATTCTATATTTAAGTCTACTCTTGGCAATTCTACCACCGTCTTCTGTGTTTATAAGGGTGTGCATTTGGAGTATATACGTGTACACATTTGGGAAACAGAAGTTTACATTTCTAGGTGTAATCTGTAAGACGGTAGTCATACCTTCTCTACCATGGCAATATTAAAATACCAAATGACCTAATGCAAATGAGTGCTTGGTGCCATGCCTGCTGCGTGGAGGATGTTCCATGAATGGCAGCTGTGATTAATTAGAAACTGGGGCAAAGTTGTCCTAAATAATGGCCTGAATAATCTGAGCTAGTGAAGGAATGATGACAGTCTTGCAATTACTGTTCTCTTTACTCAGGAAGAATTTAAGCAAATTGTTTTGGTTTAAAGCCACAAAATCAAATTCTTTTGTGCAAAAATAAATAAATAAATAAATGAGGCACATGTTCTTTCATTATCACTAGTCTTTAATTCCTTCAGGTATTTATAGCTATTTTTTTGTTTGTTTTACTTTCAGGCTTAATGATAAGTAATGTCATTGCTAGCCATTTCACCATGTGGCCTTAGTCTCAGAATCTCACCTAATATGCAAAGGAGCCAAAATTCTTTGCATTGTACTTTGACATTCATGTTGCTGTATTCTTCACTATCTCACATTTTATTTTTTATTATTTTATTTTATTTTGTATGTATGGCTGTTTTGCTTGCATGCACTTATGTGTACCATGTGTGTGCCTGATGCCCTGGGGAATCAGAAGAGGGTACTGGAACCTCTGAATCTAAAATTCTGGGTAGCTGTTAGCCACAATGTGGGTGCTAGGAACTGAACTCCAGTACTCGGGAAGAACAAGTGCTCTTAACCCCTGAGCCATCTCTCCAGCCCCAATTATCCTACTGCATTTTCAGACTCAGAGCTACACTCTTTTATTTATTTGAATTTTTGTGCACATGTGTGATATATACCAGTGACATATGTAAGAGTATGTATGTGCACATGTATGGAGGCAGAGGTCAGCATTGGGTGTCACCTTTGATCACTTTCCACTAATTTCTTTCTTTCTTTCTTTTTTCTTTTCTTTTTTTTTCTGAAACAGATCTCTCACTGAATCTGGCACTTATGAATTAGCTACACTGGCTGACCAATGTGCTCCCAGGATCCTCCTGTCTCCATCACACACCACTCACCATTAGGGTTACAGACCTGTGCAACTATGCTTGACATGTTTTCTGCTGGGATAACCAACTCAAGTGTTCATGCTCATACAGCAGACACTTTACCACCTGGGTCATCTCTCCAGACCTTATTTTAAATTGTTAGTGACTTACAGGATAGGTTTCTTTATGACATTTACAAACTTAGTTTCATATGATCTTCCTCTATTTTTGTTGTCCATGTTCCCTGCTCATTTCCTTCCAACCCCTAGCTGTACTCTTTCCACTTTCTAATCTCATGCATTCTATTTCCTTTCCCACATCTCTCCTTTAACACCTCTTGCATGGGCCCCATTCTGTTTTCTTGGCCTCTACATAGAGTTTAACACAAATACACTCTCAACAAGACCTCCAAAGCCTTGCAACAAGCCACATCACCAAGAACAAATCTATCATTGGCCCAACTCTCGACCCTCTAGCCCTTTTTAAACTTTCTTTTTCATGCATGTATGTGTGTGTCTGCATTGTGATTCTAGTTCACTATATTGACCATTTTAGGATCTGCTCATGAAGAAAAACATGGTTTTGGAACTTTCTGGACCATCTCAATGTGTTCAAACATCTGGTTAGTTAGGACTGATCTCTGCAGTCAGGATGATACTTTGAGAAAGTACAGTAAACTGACTATATATTGTATATATAGTCTTATTTTTATCAGTTGTTTAGTGTCTTCAGTTCCCTGAGATCCTTTTTCAATATTAATTCTGTATGTAATAGTATCCATGTTTATTTATCCTTACCCTGGGTAGATGTATGTTAGTTGGGATTTTGTTCCTGTGAAAAGACACCATGACCACAGCACTTCTTTTTTTTTTTTTTCCTTTAAAAAACATCCAAACATTTATTTATTACTTCAGACTACATCTCCATCACAGTGTCCTCTTTCTACCCCTCCCAGTCCCACTCTCCCACCCTCTACCCCCTATCCATTCCATCCCTCTCCTCTGAAGTGAAGTGTCCCTACATAACATTTCCCCACCCCAGTTCAGCAGTCGTATGCGGGCCAAGAGCCTCCTCATATACTGGGGGCCTACAAGGCAGCACCACTAGGGCAAAGTGTCTCATTGACAGGAAACAAAGTCTGTGTTCATGTTCCGTTGGTGAATTGGTTGTAGTATAGTTATCCTGTACTATATGGCTAAAATCTGATTATAAGTGAATAGATCCCATGTGCATCCTTCTGAGTCTGGGTTAGCTCACTCAGGATGAACTTCTCTAGTTCCATCCATTTGGCTGCAAATTGTATGATTTCATTGTTTGTGATGGCTGAGTAGTATTCCATTCTGTAGATGTAACACAGTTCTTTTTTTATTTTTTAAATACTTTATTTTTTTTTCTTCAAGTTACATCTCAGTAACAAACCCCTCCCTATTACCCCTTCCTATCCCGCCCTTCCACCCTCTTCCCCCCAGAAGTTTCACCTTTCAGTCCAACAGATGGTTCCTTCTCTTATAACAGTAAGAATTATACAAAACAATAGATATAAATATGCCACATTTATGAGAGTTAAATGGCCCAGTATACCTTCCCAATGTCCAGTTTATACATATTTGGTCCCTGACTTTAAGATTCTACTATCTAAACAACTCCAAGAGTTTAAAGGTCTAAATGTGACTCAACATTCATACTAATTTGCAACACACTTTTAAGAGTATCTTCTTAGATCTATAACACCCTCTTGATTCCTAAACAATTCAAAATTTAACTATGAGACTCTAGCTGTCTATTCTTCAACCACCTCAGAGACCTGAGAGGGATAAATATATTTGCTTATATAGGAAGTGCAGGGCCTGCAGCTTCCAAAACTAAGAAAGAACATACCAATGACTGCCTGGACAGTTCCCATTTTCTCTCCATACATTCCAGCATCAGTCTTCAGCCTTTGGGTCCTGTTTCTTTGACAGACATTTGTTGTAGAGCAAGGATTATGAAGGACTTACCTAACCTGTCTTGGAAGAGTTAGGCTGTCAACTTCCCTGCTACCAAGTTTTGTCCTTTTTGGACAGCAGTCTGTCTGCAGTTGGTGCAAGGGGTTTTTTCATGCCAAGAGAAAGGCTTGCCACTAATTCAACCATCTTACAGTGGAGGTTCTTCGATGCTTATCTTCCACTTGGAGTAGAATAGGGGGTGCTGTCAGGCACTGATATGTCTCGATATTAAAAAAAAATCTTGATTTAAGATAACATCTTTGAATGCCATATTCTTCAGATCTCTTGGGGTTTTTGATGATGCCCTATCCATCTCTTGTATTTAGATAAGCAAATGTTGCTTGTCTCTTAGCAACTTGATTACTGGGTAGTTTAGAGAATATCTGTGATAGACTGTCATAGTAGCAAACAAAGTGACATGTTTGCATGACAAGGAGTTTGTTTTAACTATCCTAGACCATTTTAGACGGTTGGTATCAAGAGGTCAGAGCTTCACATTTTATTTTTAAGTATCTCTAGGTATGATACCATTAGGAAGTGTTACCTTTAAATTTGTATCAATATAAAAAGATCTATTCAATTGTGGTTAAATATAATCTTAATTATGTATCAATATACCAAGATCAATGCCTATGTAGCCCAATATAATCTTAATATTACGTCCATATGCAAGGGTCAATACCATTGTGGCCAACTATAATCTTAATTTTGTATCAATATACAAAGATCAATACCGATGTAATCCAATACAATCTTATTTTTGCACAATAAACAATGGTCAATACTACTTTAGCCAAATAAACTACTGATTTTGTATCAAAATACAAAGGTATAAGGGCATATTCAATAATCTGCCCCTTCTTCTTGGACCTTCCTGTGCTAT
>CAJQZJ010021400.1:117-12541 GCA_907164525.1 Lophiomys imhausi | reverse complement strand
AGGACAAACAGAAAGCCCAGTTTCTTTTTCCTACAAAGAAGCCAAAATGTTTCTGTTGAAAGAAAAAAGATACCAGAGCGGGAGAGCAGAAAAAAACCCACCGCCCTCAAAAATGGAGAGGTGTTCTCTGAGGCAGGAAAGCCAGCTGCGCATGCGCACCAGTAGCGCATGCGCACCCCTAGCAGGGCATTTCTGCCCCACCCCCGGGAGATACCAAAAGGCCAGGCAGGATGGGGGAGGACAGAAATTGTTACCTTAATCTTTCAGAACAAATCATATTTTAGAACAAATCGTATCAAAACCATTTGGATTATTCATGATTAATATTTGACAGTCGTTCAAAACTGTCGATAGTCATGGTTTTATAAAAACTTTGGAGTGATGTGAGGACAGTGACCCATGCTATAATCACAGCTACTTCAGAAGGCTGAGGTGTAAAAGATAGTGACTTCAAGTCCAATATATATATATATAAAACTTGCCTAGCCTCTAGGCCCCAGTTTAAAAAATAAAAATTTCAAAATACTTTATGGTTCCAGCAGTGAGGAGGTAGAAGCAAGGGGAATGGAAAGTTTACAGCCAATCTGGGTTACGTCTTCAACCCGGACCCATCCCAAACCGGGCCGGGAAGATAGCTGGCAGGGGCAAAGGTATTTGCCGTGTGACCTGAGTTCAATCCTTGAGGCCCATATGTGGAAACAGCACTGAACTCACAAGTTGTCCTCCAACTTGTAAATTTTTGGATATGGTTACAAATCTTTAGCATCTGTAACAAAAAGTTAGCTTAAACTCCTAACTCAGGGTTGGAGCCAATCTGAGCAGCAACCAACGGCATGAGCCAAACAAAGGTACAGGTCTCCAAAGGTACTTTTAAACTGGGTAATGTCGCGTCCCCCTCGACCAGCAAGAAGGACACAACTCGCAAAAGCTCTTCTCAAGCAGTTTATTCAGGTCCCTTGAAAACAGTCTTCCGAATAATGGGGCAGACCCAACCCACAGGCTAAATACTATATGAACAGCCAGTCAAGTAAAGCCACGTGGTGCTATCTTACAGGCCCACGTATGCGGAAGCAAGCCAGATCAGAGGTCTTAACCAAAATATGGATTTATTCACCACCGAGAGCGCTCACCATCGGGCTGGTGGAAGGTGGAAACCAGCGCCATCTCTAGGGTGCGGCACGTCACAGCTCTCTACAGTTCCTCCTTTTTTGTTTTTTAAAAATATTGGTAGAAGTCCCTGGAAAGGCTTCGTAATCCCCATATCTGGGGATCTCACGGTGGGCCTGAGCCTGTAGGAGGGCGGTGCTCAAACTCTTACCCGTCTCTCGGTCAGCCTCCCCACTCGGGACTGCCCTGTCTTAGGTGGCCGAGACTTACCCGTCTACTCCGTCATTGACTTGCCAGAACTTAATATCCTTGGAACGAATACCTCAGTGGGCAGGGACTATGCTCAGTGAAGATTTAAGGTTTCATGGCAGCGAACGATGCCTGAGGGGACTGGCCCGCCTCAATGGCGACAAGGGCCTGTATAATCATGGCTGCATTATGCTTCTGTGTGGCTCTCATCTTGTAGATGCACCATAGGCAAACCAGAGAGGCTAGTATCATCAGTATGGCCAAAGAGCCTACGCCCGCCCACTCCTTAAGATGATCCATAGCTGCCTGTATCCAGGAAGTCAAACCATTAGCCAGACTCAGATCCACCCGATTGGAGTTGATGTGGACGATTGTCGCTCTCTCATTTTATTTTCAAAATCAGCCGACCAATCCTGTAAAAGGAGCTTTGACAATTGCTTAGACAGATTAGCAGCCTTTGTTAAATTTTGATACCTCACCGAAGTAACACACAAACCCTGCATTTTCCACTCAAACCCCAACTGTGTTAGTTGCCAAAGAGAATCAATCTGTTCTTGTATTAAATCTATGCGTTGATTAACTATCATAAGGCCTCTTTTGAGATGAGAATTCATAGAGGTCTGAGTATCCAATACCTGTGTTTCATTGGCTGAGATGTCATTCAGGGCATTGGCAGTCTGTATAGAACTAGACAAAGCAATAGCTGAGGCAGTAGCCCCCACAGCAGCAACAGTGATGGCAGTAACAATAGCTGCAGTGATGCCAAAATCTCTTTTAAGTCTGAATAGCATCATGGTATTAGGGGCCTCTACAGGAACTGGTACATATCGAGGCATTCTAGTCACCACAGCCACAGGAAAGGCTGTGGCATTCCAGCACAGGGCATAAAAGAATGTGTCTGGAGTGCATACTAACTTTTCTTCACCCAAGGATGCACTCCCATTACTTACAATCCACAGAAAAGTAGGCCAGAGACACACTGGCGAGGCTGAAAATGTCTTATTGCGGTAAGAATGAAATGAAGAATTCCAAGTACCAGAGCCACTACCACTAGAAAAATCCATAATGGTAGTGGGCCCTAGGGAAAAACTACCTCTTTGATAAATTCCTCCCCCAAGCATAAGTATAGGTCCCAAATCCATACAGCTACCATTTGCTCCACACAAAAGCCATAAATCAAAAGGATTGGTGGCAGTCTGCTGAGGATCCCTAGTAGATATATCAAGCATCTGATCTTTGATATGCATGTAAAGGACATTGTAATGACCCCACGCCCAGTAGCCAACCAGGCTGGTGCCATAGCCGTCCGGTATCTTTTTCTCAGAGATGGGAAACTAGGATACCAACCCATATGCAATCAAACATGCCCTTCTTGAAGTTGCTAGAAGCTGACCCCAAGTGCAGTGCTTAGCCTCGCATCCTGAGCGTGATGATAGCTTAGTCCTTTAGGACAGTCAACCAAGCTTGTGGCTGTCTAGCCTCCAAGGCAGCAAAGGCTTGCACCAGCATGGCATTACTTCTCCTCTGTGAAATCCTCATCTTACAGATACACCATAGGGCAATGAAACTGACTAGGAAGAGCATGCCTCCTAGGGCACCCATTCCCGCACATTCCTTCAGATGATTCATGGCTCGGAGGATCCATATTGACAGTCCTTCAGCAACAGACATCAACCCGGGTGGAATTCACATGCACGATGGCAGTTCTCAGATTCTGCATCAGCTTATCAAACTCACCAGACCAATTTCCTGTAAGATACTGAGAGGGTTGCTTAGACAAATTTGCAGCTACAGTATAATTTTGATATGGCACAGAGGTCACACACAAACCAGTCATTTTCCACTCACAGCCAATCTGGGCCACCTGCCACAATACATCCAAGGCCATGGCTACATTGGCTGACAAATTATTCAAGGTAGCGGCAGTCTGCACTGAGGCATCCAGGCTTCCAACCCCTTGTTCTTATAAGGGGTGATAGCTGCTTTACATTCCTTTGTACATTGCTCATACACAAGTTGTTTAATTAAGGGCATTGCCAAATCAGGGTCTCCAAATACCCTTCCAGATGCTTCAACCATTCTAGCCACAAAGTCTGAGAAAGGCTCCAGGGGACCCTGAATAATCTTAGTTAGATTGTTATCCACTGCCCCTTTGTTAGGCAATGATTTCCAAGCTCTGGTTGCGATTAAATTGATTTGCTCAAACACCTGAGCCGGATACCCAGTTTGTTGTTGAGCAAATCGACCTTGCCCAAGAAGCATGTCCACATCCCAGGCTGGGTTTCCTGCTGCACGATTAGCAGCAGCTTGTTCAGTAGCAAATTCAATCAAGAAAGCCTTTCACTCTAAATACTGCCCAGAGGATAGGCAGGCACGTGCCAAGCTCATCCAGTCACTAGGAGTCATGCAATAATGACTAAGAGCTTCCACCTGAGCTACAGTGAAAGCAGCATTAATCCCATAAGTGCGGACAGACTCAGCAAGTGCTTTAATTACCTTGAAATCGAGAGGTTCATGATAAAGATTTCCTCCATCCTGAAAGACAGGGTAGTACAGCTCATGTCGCACTTCCCTCCAGACATTTGGACAGAATGATCACCCACTAGGACCACTCGGAGGGGAAGTCTCATTATATGAAGGCAGCGCCAACACAGGCGGCCCCGGACCTGAGGGCTCAATCCGGGTGCAGTCAGAACTCTTCCTCAAAGATGACTTCTCCATTTTCTTTGTTAACATTTTAAGTTCCTCTTTAGACTCTGAGCTATTCTCTTCCAAATTATCTTTCCCAGATTTGACGGAGCGCTCCTCTTTTAACTGTTCTAATGCCTTTTGTCCTTTTTCCACTGCCTTGTAATATCTCTGATCTCCTAAACAACTCCGAACAAGTCTCCAAATAGGCCGTGCTCCTCCCTGTAATGTATTTTGCTCCCAGGCAAAATCCAAGTCCCTGCCTAATTTGTCCCAGCAGGATACCGTAAGATTCCCGGACACCGCAAACCATGGAGCCATGGAGTCGCATTCATTCAAAAATCTCTCTAGGATAGCTAAAAGTAGCTCCTGAAGAGCCAGAAAAATTGGATGTGACTGAGACGATCCCATGATTAAAAATTTACTTTCGTTTCGCAATTTCCTGCGAAACTTTACCTTTAGTTCACAACTTCCCGCGAAACTTTACCTTTTGTTCACTATTTCCGCGAAACTTGACCTTTTGTTCGCTATTTCCGCGAAACTTTACCTTTTGTTTGCTATTTCCGTGAAACTTTATTGTCCCAATTTACCCCGGGAACATACCAGTGTGCTGCCCCTGACTGCAGGAGTTCTGAGTCTTTTCTGGTTCCCCGTACGGGCCACCACTTGTCGTGTCCCCCTCGACCAGCAAGAAGGACACAACTCGCAAAAGCTCTTCTCAAGCAGTTTATTCAGGTCCCTTGAAAACAGTCTTCCGAATAATGGGGCAGACCCAACCCACAGGCTGAATACTATATGAACAGCCAGTCAAGTAAAGCCACGTGGTGCTATCTTACAGGCCCACATATGCAGAAGCAAGCCAGATCAGCAGTCTTAACCAAAATATGGACTTGTTCACCACCAAGAGCGCTCACCATCGGGCTGGTGGAAGGCGGAAACTGGCACCATCTCTAGGGTGCGGCACGTCGCAGCTCTCTACAGGGTAAGATTTTACAGAATTTCTGTTCTGTCTTCAAAATCGGATTTATAAAAAATAAGATTTAAACTATGAGCTATCAATGCTATATGTCTATGCATTATGTGTTCATATACAAGAACTTTTCTTGCTGTCAGCAAGCTATATAACATCAAAATTATGAACTTGGTAATCATTTTTTACAGACATATTAAAATTTGGTTTTGTCTTCTGAAAATTATGGTTATGCCCTATAACTTCACTCTTTAAAAAGGTACTTTATTTTGATATTGCAAAAGAAACTTTTAAAAATATTTAAATTAATGAATCTATAGGGCATTGTAAACCTTATCAGGTATTTTATTAAAATGCCTCTATTAATGTATGATCTTGATGAATAGGTAAAAATTTAAAACCCTAAAAATTAGAGCCACAGCTAAGCACCAGAGACTAAAAAATTCCTATCTTATGAGACAATAAGACAATGACCTTGGGCAGTATGACAAAGATTTGGAACAGTTTTTCAACCCTTGGATCACAACCTATGGGGGCCAAAAGACCTTTTTACAAGGGCAGCCTAGGATTGCCTGCAAATTGGATGCTTATATTATGGTTGATATCACCACCACCACCACAACACACACACACACACACACACACACACACACACACACACACACACACATGTTACAACATTAAAGAAAATGAGAATGACGGGCTCATAAGGTCTATTCAGGCTGGCAGAGACAGATTTAGAGATAAACATTAACTTCCTTGGTTTTAGTATCATGGTTAATATGTAGTTAGTTTTTGTAAACTGAGTCATACAAGGAACTATTTTGTTGTGTAATAATATACTATATAACGATCAAGAAAATTCCTGTTATTAGTTCATTAATAGCTGCACACTGACCACTGGAACACCAGGCTCAGATTGAGGGAAGTTTATTGAATGCTGAACCAAGACTGACCCATCAGGGACCCAATCCTGGATTTGAGAACCAGGACTGTTCTCAGAGTGAGTTTTTAAAGAAAAACATCATAATCAAGCAGGAAGAAAATAATGGGAAAAAATCCATAACAATCAACATTATTCCAGGTGTGTTGTTTTCAGAGAAGCAAGAAGTACCAATTCTATACTAGGTACATTGTGCCTAGGCACCTAAACAAAGCATTTTAAGCTGATTGGTTGGAATTTGGGGCAGGAGGGTTCTTAGGAGCTTTTCAGTTCCTCAATATTCCAGGGAGTGGAACATGGCAGGGTATTGTGGTTTAGTAAAGCAGAGCATATATCATTTATTCAAGCAGAGCAGTTAACAAAAGCTAATGTTTTATGTCAGTCAAGCAGAGACTGAGAACTTGAACTTAGTTTCACTTTATGATTAAGATGGAGACTAAAGGCAAAAATGGCTGCAGGTATGCTAAAAGCTGCAACAGGCCCCAGTAGAGAAGCCTTAGTTATGCTGTAAGGCTGAAGTAGGCTTCTGCGGGGGCGGGGGGTAAACTTAAGTAGGTTTCAACAGTTCCCAGTCTCTATATTTTAAAATCTTATCTTGATACAGAAAGAGCTCAATTCAGAAATTGTCATTTTAGTATAAACTGTTAAAGATAATTAGAACATACAATTATCAGTTACCTCATAAATACTTATATTCTTTAATATATTCATTGTAGAAAAAAGTAGTTAAATTATGTTGGGTTCCATTTATAGAAATAATTAGTTAAATTGTTTAACAGTATTTATATTATTATTAATTGGTTCGGTGGTTGGTAATCTTTAAGCAGCCATTATAAATGAGCACATAGACACATGATATATTTTAACAACCCTTGGCCTGAACTGAGCAATCTTGGCCCATCTAAGCTAGATCTTAATTCTGTTACCCAAATATGAACCCATGTATGCATATGTCCCCTTGGACTGCCATTTTCCATGCCATGCCAATGTTCCTGGCCATGTGGAATAAGGTTCTTTTTTCTAACCCATGGTGTGTCCCTCCTTCCTGCTTCTGGCTGGAATATCTTCTTCTTCCTGCTGCTGGCTGGAATGCTTTAATCCTCTGTCTAAAGTGCAGGCTTCCTGTTCTAATCTCAGGAAGTCCCACCTTTCCCTGTCTTTGCCCAATCTCAGGCCTTGGCATTTTATTTAACCAATCAGAGTCAATGTGAGTAACAGACAGCAAGCAGGACCAATTAATTAACATTTAGAATGCTTAACACTACACCATCAATTCATAACTATACTTAAAGTCATGACTAATTACCAAAGTAAGCTTTATTTAGCCTCCTGTATATGTTTTCAAAGTTAAAAAAGAAATAAATAAAAAACAAACGTTTGTCTACTCAGGTGTATGTATATATATACACTTTGGGTAGATAGGTGTTCGTCAAACACTTCTGAGATCTGCAGAATATGGCATTTAAAAAGTGTAATGGAAAAGCTTTCATAGAGGCACACCAGCTCCCGACAGTTCCCCTAGTCTTCTCCAAAGAAGATGGGCACCAAAGATCCTCTATGTGGGGTTTGCTTCAGTTGTGGCAGTGCTGGCCCCTGGGTGAAACAAGGTGGCTTTTTTAATATTATTTTGTACTATACTTAATTATACACCCTACTTGTTTTACTATACTTAATACCTTTACCTCCCTTCCAACCCCCAACACTATGTAGGAGAGAAAGAAGGTTAGAGGGAGAAGGGAAGCAGGTCTCTTTGAGCTACTTCCTGCTGAGTAGGGTTGTTTATGTTCTTTGGGGGTAATACCAGTCTCAGTAGAAGTCCAGTAAACCAGGAGACAGCAGCAGGGAGAACAAGCAGCAGTTTGGGGTCCATCAGCAGCCAGGAGAGCAGCAACCTCTTTCTTCTTTGTAGCCCTTCCTCTTCACTGTAGCCCCCTTTCTCCTACTTTTTTGTAGAGTCCCCTTCTTCTTGGGACTCTGACTTTTTTTCTCTCTCTCAAGTTCTCTGAGCTAAACTTGCTCCTGAGTTTTCCTGCTCTACAAGAAAGTCTGTCAGGTCTTCTGGGCCTGACAGCTGAAGAGTGGATACCTCCCAGGCACAGAGGAACCCTGGGTGACTGACTGTCCAGGTAACAGTTAAGTATGTGCTATTTTTAATAGATTTGGAAGCTGCTTGCTCTGTACTTGCTGCTTCCTGCTTTCTTGGGTGCAACTCATCCTGCTCAGGTCTTGGATAGGTGCTCATCTGTGGCAACTTCCTATTGAGGCCTGTCCCCAAAGCAGCCTCCAGATCCTTCCATACCAAGCCAGACTGTGGAAGTTGCTTGGCTCTGTCCATGAGCTCCAACTCCATGAAGCTGACCTGCCAGGCACCAGCAGTTCAGCTAAACGAGCAGTGCCCCCCCCCAGCATGGCAGAGAGGGTTCAGGCTGCCCTACCCCTCCTGATTTCTTAGCTAAGAGAGTTGTAATACTTGCCAGCACATCATGTTGCAGGCATCCCAACCCGTGTTTCATCCTTTTCTGCCCAGAAATACCCTGAGTTTGGGCCTCCTGGTGGAGAGCTTGCACTTCTGGATTGATACAGGACAGGGCCAGAATTCTTGCCTGAATCAGAATGACACTCATGGGGTATACATGAGTGAGTAGAACCCATAAAAAGCATGGGTGAGCTTGACCCAGCATGACCACATGGGATGGCATGCCCAGTGGGCACACCTGACTGTGTGTGGCAAGCCTAGCAAGGTACATTTATGTGATGGGACAAGCATTCACCCAGCGCTCTCTCTCTCTCTCTCTCTCTCTCTCTCTCTCTCTCTCTCTCTCCTCTCTCTTCCTCTCTCTTTCTGTGTGTGTGTGTGTGTGTGTGTGTGTGTGTGTGTGTCCCTGGCATCCCCTGTGTTGTTGGCATCCCTCTATCTCCTTCTGTTCCTCCCTCTCTCTATCCTCATGGTTGTCTGCCTGTCTACATGTCCACTTGTCTGCCTCTATCCCTTCCCCAGGTCCTCATTTCCTCACGTCTCCTCCAATGAACTTCTTTACACCAGGTCTGTTCCATGGCGTGATTTCACAGGATTACAGTTTGTCTTGGCCCGCCAAAGGTACCCCCTTCCCTGCATTATATTTCATAATATTGGTGCTTTGACCTCCGAGGAACTGTCCTGGTGTCTGGCCACACTGGGATCCCACCCACCAGTACACCTACAACTGATCTGCTTTCTGGTCCATAGACAGCTAGACATGCCATCAGTTTTCTCTCTAACTAGGATTAAATTCTTCTCTGAGTCTGTCCATTTTCCTGGATGAGGCTTTGTTCCTCCAGCACATTTTTTCACTTTCTTGGCATGTTTTCAAAAATCCTGGCACCAGTTGAACCATGCCTGCTTGGGATAGCACTGGCCCTTGTCCAACAGATGACTGTTCACTGGAGAAGCTTGTGCCTTCTCAGTTCGGTCTCCCCTGGTCCCTGGGATACCTCATACCCAGGCCTAAGACTCCTCATCTATGAGGTCCTGGTACACCTAGCTTCTAACATTACTGCACCTAACCTCAGTATACCACCTACGTGATCCAGGAAGTGGGAGAACATAAAAAACTCCTTTATTCCTTTTTCCTCCACTCAAGCCCTGTTTGTTTCTCTCTGTTCTCCTCCCCTACATTGAGTAAATGTCTTGACTGCAAGTTTGAAGCAAGTCAGAGCCAGACAGGAGCAAATACTGCCCACCCAACAAACACTGTTCTGCTGCAGCATCTGCTATCAGATCACTCCACAGGTACATATGGATCATTTGTCTGTGAATTTAATTCCAAACCCAATAGTCCAATTCCTTAGCTTGCTCTGTCCTCCACTTGGCTCTCTCAGCCTGACCATGTGGACCACATACCCTTCCCACCTCCTGGCCTTGTACACCCATCCTGTGCTAAGCTAAGCACGTTTTCACTCTTCCTTCATGGACTCATATTTCATTCTAACAACTTGGCCACATTCAAAGGCCAGAAACTGGCACAGTTGATTTCCACATTCTTACTGCCACAGAAAAATGATTAACAAATATCTTATATCTATACTCGCTGTGCTCTATACTTGCCTTTCTACTTTGCCGCTCTCAGAAGTCTTTAATCTCCCATTTTTTGTATTCTGCTCTCAAAAGAAAAAATAATATCATACGATTATGCTTTAAACTCTTAAGTAAGGATCTGTAAGTTGCTACTGGGTATGTTGTAAGATCTAAATTAATCTGCCAGAATATTTGGCTTTAAACTTTAAACAAAGGCTTATAACATGACTGTATATATGTGTGTGTGTGCATGTGTGTGTGTGTGTGTGTGTGTGTGTATAACTCAAATTTAACTCTATATATGTGTGTGTGTGTGACTTAGGTTTACATCTACATATATGTGTGCATGTAACTCAGATTCAACTCCATATATATGCATGAAACTTGGATGTAACTCTCATTTAAAAAATATATGAGTACTGTTGTACTATAAATAAGATGTTGAGGTATTGGGCGAGCCCTTGCTGAGGTACCCCTGAGGAATTCATGGTACCCATGCAACAGGTCTGCTAAAAAGGAAATTTATTAAGGGAAGGGGGGTTAAGGGTGGTGAACAGGGGCAGAGCCTTGCTGGCAGATAAGGACAGAAAGAGAAAGAGATGGAAGATGGAAGAGAAAGAGAGAGAGAGAGAGAGAGAGAGAGAGAGAAAGAGGGCAGAGTAAGGGGAGAGAGGGAGAGAGAGACTGAGAGAGGTGAGCAGAAGCTTTTATCCCACCACATCTGGTGCACCTGTAGGCAGGTGATGATATAAGGACCCTGAAGTAACCCTGAAGTCAGGCTAGTGGAAACCCATGTAGATTTACATCTACCAGAAACTGAAATGTTTTTAAACAGCAATCATGTGGCTCTCCTCACCAGGAGACCTCAGCAGGATGTAAGTGGCCACATGGCTGGCAACCTGCCTTGTGATTTCATCATCTTAAGATGGCCACATGGTGTAAAGAAACAATAGTAAAACTTCTCAGTCCCAGTGAGCTCTGTTATTGTAGCTCCTCTTAGACTAAGAAAGCAAGAGCTAGTCCAAAATGTTTCAGACTGGTGTGGATTTTTGTATGATAATAGAAATTCAGACTTCTATTTGTTACAACAAACTGAATATAAGATTCAACTCTGGTATACAATATTCTGTAAATGATGATGAAAATTTAAGATTATGGAAATACATTCAGATTAACAACAACAGCTCTTTTTTAAGGATTTTATTTACATCTTTAATTATTATAGCCATTTAATGTTGTTTCCCAAAGTTTTTCAAACAAGAGTTGAATCCAAGTCATACATACAGTATAATGTAGTAAATTAGCATCTATAGATTTTTAATTATCCACTTTTTTTAAAATACTTTATTTTTTTTCTTCAAGTTACATCTCAGTCACAAACCCCTCCCTATTCCCCCTTCCTATCCCGCCCTTCTACCCTCTTCCCCCCAGAAGTTTCCCCTTTCAGTCCAACAGATGGTTCCTTCTCTTATAACAGTAAGTATTATACAAAACAACAGATATAAATATGCCACATTTATGAGAGTTAAATGGCCCAGTATACCTTCCCAATGTCCAGTTTACACATATTTGGCCCCTGACTTTAACATTCTACTATCTAACCATCTCCATGAGTTTAAAGGTCTATATCTGACTCAACATTCATACTAACTTGCAACACACTTTTAAGAGTATCTTCTTAGATCTATAACACCCTCTTGATTCCTAAACAACTCAAAATTTAACTATGAGACTCTAGGTGTCTATTCTTCAACCACCTCAGAGATCTGAGAGGGATAAATATATCTGCTTATATAGGAAGTGCAGGGCCTGCAGCTTCCAAAACTAAGAAAGGACATACCAATGACTGCCTTGTATATCTAACTAATGTCTTTGTATATCTAACTAATGTCTTTGCTAACTGTTCAATATAGAATTGCTAAGGAATTTAGATAAGTAACAACATGTTGTTTGATAAATAAGATATATTTGATCATCAAGATTTATAAACTCCTAAGGTCTGAAAAGGTACACAGTAATATTTGTCTATCGTCTTGGTCTTTTAAGCTCTGGCTGTTTGTATAAACTAAGTCATACAGAAAAACTACAATGGCTTATATTGGTGCAATATAGTAGAATCAGCAAAGTTGCTGGTCTCTCAGTGGACTGTATCTATGATTAAAAGTAACTTTTCACTATCCCTTAATCTAAAGCATTAATTAATCTAAAGCATTTATATAAGGACTGCTCCCAGTAATCAACCATGTGTGTGTATTATACATATATAATTTATGTATATTTATACTTTATGTACACATACATACACACATGGACAACACATACATTTATATGCATAATTTATGTGTGTATATTTTATGTATATTGATACACACACACACACACACACACACACACACACACACACACACACACA
>CAJQZJ010021393.1:0-13723 GCA_907164525.1 Lophiomys imhausi | reverse complement strand
GTTTTTTTTTTTTTTTTTTTTTTTTTTTTTTTTTTTTTTTGTCTGGGGCCTCTAGCCATGTGGAATTTTTTAGCTGTCTTCTGGACTTGGGTCTAAAGGGGGCGCTTTGGTGTAGCAGTCAAGTTGCCTTACTCCACCCCTATAAGGTGAGTCATTCAGCCCCGCCTCCTAGGTGGAGACCTAACTAATCCAGGTGGTGGAGCTGTGTACAAGTAAGCTCTGGTTCCCCTCCGAAAGGGCTGGTACTATTAAAAAAGTCCGATATACAACAGTTTCAACTACCTCACAGTTTGTTCGGGGTTGGATTCTGTGGTAGGTAAATCTGCCTTTACCCCCAATAGCCTTGCCACTCCCACAGCCTGGAAACTGGCCAGTGACGTCACCGCAGTGGGTTGCAATCTGCAGCCTGAAGGCAATTTGCAGCCGAGCTGCGCTCACTTCCAATGGTCGCAGCCAGATAGATGGATCATCTGTGCGAGACCTGGGGGTGCCCAGCAGGGTGGAGATTATCTCTGCGTGGGGTCTGAATCTGCCCGCTAGGTATTAGATTGGAACTTACCCGGCGTGTCTCTCCTGGTGGGGGAGGGGGGATCCCGATTCCTGGATTCAACGGCTTCCTTGCATGTCCGAGAGTGGGAGGGAGCGTCCTGCCCAGGGACCCCCAGTGGTCCCTGAATAGTTGGGTGAGATCCAGAGGGATCGAGCCATTTGTACAGCGTCCTGTAACACTTGGCGCACTGTGACTGTTAACCCCAAAATCAAAATACATACGCGCAGGCCACCGCCATCTTGGATCCCCCTCCAGATCCTTTTGAGACCCTTTTGAGACAGGGTCATATAATGTAGTCCAACCTGGCCTTTATTCATCCTCCAAAGTACTAGGACTATGTACAGAGACTACCACACCCAACTAAAACATAATTTAAGGCACAACTGCTGGCACATCAATCAAGACCTTTAGAAAGTTGTTCAAATTCTCAAAAAAAAATTTCATGCTAGGAAGATCTGAAAAGGAGTAATGATTAACAAGGCCTATTTCAAAACCAGAAGGTTGTGTACAAGGTACCCAGTCAAGGGGCTGGAGAGATAGCTCAGTGGTTAAGAACAATGGCTGCTCTTCCAAAGGACCTGGGTTCAAATTCCTGCACCCACATGGCAGTTCACAACTGTCTTAATTGCTGACAGTGGTGGCACACGCCTTTAATCCCAGTGCTTGGGAGGCAGAGGCAGGTGGATCTCTGTGAGTTCAAGGCCAGCCTGGTCTACAAAGTGAGTCTAGTACAGTCAAGGATATTCAGAGAAACCCTGTCTCGAAAAACAAAACAAACAAACAAAAAAAGATACCCAGTCAAATAGACTTTTCTAATGATACAAAAAATACACAGGCTGGGCATGGTGGCACATACCTTTAATCCACAGAGGCAGAGAAGGGCGGATTTCTCTGAGTTCTAGGCCAGCTAGAGTGACACAGTAAAGATTTGTCTTAAAACAAACAAACAACAAAAACCTACAGACATTACAGAAACTGCAAGTACTTACTATTTTCAACTCAGCCACTTCAGACTGGAGTCGAGGAGCAGCCCAGATCAGTGTAGATACAGATTCAGCCAAACCAGAATCTAGCTCTCTAATGAAGAAAAAATATATATAATTTAACATCCTTTAAGACAAACCAACAAAAATTGCAATTCTTGTATCACATACCATATGACCTCTGAAGTTACTTCACAAATTATACTGGCTTCCAGCAATTGGCATTCTAGCCATTTCATTCCCCACACCCGTTTTTGGTTTTTTTGAGACAGAGTTTCTCTGTGTAGCGTTGGCTATCCTGGAACTAGCTCTATGGACCAGGCTGGCCTCAAACCCACAGAGATCCGCCTGCCTCTGCCTCCTGAGTGCTGGGATTAAAGGCATGCGCCACCACCGCCTAGCTTCATTTCCCTATTTTGCTCTTGAAGAAACTAAAAACAAGTGGCATGCCCAAGTTCACAAATCTCAGACAAGCTGGACAAAGACTCAAACCTGGGACACTGGACTTCAGATTCTGTTTTCTTTTCACTAATAGACAAAAGATTCTTGGAATTGTGAAAGAACCTCTTAGTGTTAGCCCACTGCAGATACACGTAGACTGAGGTAATATTACTCCATTCTCAAATTCCAGATACATTTAGCCTCTGAGCAAAGATATCTTACTTCATAGACTGGATAAGTCCAAAGCGAGCCAGCAGCAGGTCACAGTACAGCTCCAGGATCTCCATGGCCTCCACCAGGTAGTCCTCCCGGATAATGTGTTCCACGCGGATGCGAGCTCGCTCATCCTTTCCAGCGGCCAGGTAGTCAGCAATCTCCTTCCTTGCTTTCTGAGCCAGTTCCGCTGGGACACAAACCCCCCTCCAGTCACACAGCAGTGGTGCACTAGAGCCTGGCAGTAGGCAGACCTCCACCCACCAGAGAAGACTGAGAGGATGGGGGCTGTGATCTACAATATCCTAGCTCATGCTCCCTTACCTCATGTACTCTCATCACCACTGTCTAGAATCTGTCACCCTGTATAGATGAGACTATGACAGAGGCTGACATTTCCAACTCAGGAAATATAAGCCATGATATCAGCCTATTTCCATTGGCTCCAGGACACCTATGTATACCACAATAAGGAAGCTCAAGTGCCTGGGATATAAAATGGCACAAAATGTGCAGATGGTCATCTATGCTTTGCCTCCTGAATACCTTATACCACATCTAGAAGTACTTATACTGTGTAATAGAAATGCTACATAAATGGTTGTTCTAATGTATTATCTTGGCATAATGACAAGAAGTCTGCACATACTCAGTACAGATGAATTTTTTCTCTGAATATTTCTGATATGTATTCATCTGAGTGCATGAATGTGAAACCCATGGATGTAATGCATACAAATAAAGAGGGGTCAACATTACGTCCCTTTCTCTGCAAAAGTGTTTCAGTTTAACTATATACAAGAGGCAGACATGTAGCCTAACTGCAAAGATCCAGCTTGGGATGCTGGTAGCTCATAAAAAGGGGGGTGGGATTTGAGGTTGGTGCAGTACTCACTTTTTTTTTTCTCCAACAGTTTAAGACGATTTATGACTAATCTCAAATTGACTCGTAAGCGCTCAGCTTTGAAGCCAGAGCCCAGCATGCTGTCCTGCTCCTCCTGGAAAAGCAACAGCACAATGAAGAGTCCAAATTAGCTCAGGGACTAGCACTCCTTAGAGGCACAGCCAAAGTGGTCCCTTTCAGTCTGTCTCTGGTGTTGGGAAGTAAACCGGGCTGTGCATATGCTATGCTCATCTCTACCACTGAGCTATCCCCTCAGCTGATAGTTCTTCTAAAACAATGACATGGTCTAAACATCTATTTACATATCATTTTACCATTGTTGAAAGAACTGACTGAATAGGAACAAGTGGATATGAAATCTGAAAGACTCTGCTGATAGATAAAGTTCGTATGTAGGCATTAGCCATGGGAGCAGGATGATTAAAAAGACAAGGAGGCCAGGCAAGGTGGAGCACATCTTTAGTCCCAGCACTCAGGAAGCAGAGGCAGGCAGATCTCTGTGAGTCTGAAGCCAGCCTGGTCTACATAATGAGTTCCAAGAGAGACACAGCTACAGACACAGACTGTCTCAAAACACCAAAACAACAAAAAAACAAGGCAGGAAGTACTCCCACTTAAAAAACAAAACAAAACAAAAAAAAAAACCCCTCAAAAATGGTGATCTTTTAAAAAGATTACCAAAGTTAGAACCAAATTCAAAATGTCCTCATGTTAATTTCTCAAATATTGCTACTAAATCTGAGCTTCGAGAAAAGCTGCTGTGTGGTGTCGTCACAGAAAGAGCATTAGTGTCTACTCAGGCACAAAGGCTTTACAGGGCTGAAATGTGCAAGCAGGGAGCTGCTCTGTGAAAGTCTGTGGCACTGCTATTTACCAAGACCTGCGCCGAGCAGCTGTAAGGTCAGCATACCCAGCACGGAGTCAGCACACACTGCACTGACCACTGTACATTCTATTTCAAGACAGTCCAATTTCTATTCTCTCAACTTTATTTCTGCACTCAAACCTTTAAAACAAGGTAATATCCAAGCAGAAGCTAGATCTGACAAAGTAACCAAGGAAAAGACAAATAAAACAGACAAAATATACAAACACTAGGACTAGTAACTCCAGTTCCAGATCCAATGCCTTCTTCTGGCCTGAGCACCAGACATGCACATGGTGCACAGGCCTACATTTGATCAAAACACTCATACACATAAAATAAATAAATCTAAAAAGAAAAAAAAATAGTTACTGCCCTTGTGGAATCTATAAACCAGAGAAATATATCACTAATTTAAAAACTGTAATAATAGCCGGGTGTGATGGTGCATACCTTTAATCCCAGCACTCTGAAGGCAGAGGCAGGTGGATCTCTGTGAGTTTGAGGCCAGCCTGGTCTACAAAGTGAGTCCAGAACAACCAGGGCTTTTACACAGAGAAATCCTGTTGTCGTTGCCCCCATCCCACCCCGCCAAAAAAAAAAAAAAAACAAAAACAAACAAACAAAAACTGTAATCATGACCCAAAATAATAACTGGTGTTATCTAGAGTTTATTATGACCTTGTCAGACAGCTGTTTGGAAATTGTCACAAAGGCAAAAGACAACAAAATTGGGGCATAATGCAGAGTTGTAAGTTAGGGCAGAAAATTGCCATGATTCTGGTGATTCTTAAGTAGTCTATGTCAATTCTACAACATATCAAAAACAAAATTTTAGTCATATTTTTACTTTAGAAATTTGAAAACAAGGGCTGGAAAGATGGCTCAGTGATTAGGAGCACTTGCTGCTCTTTCAGAGAACCTGAGTTTGGGTCTTAGCACCAACACAGTGGCTTTCAACTGTGTCCATGACTCCCATTCCAGGACATCTGGTACCCTCTTCTGGCTTTCACAGTTGTACTCATGGTGTACTTATGTACATACAAAAATTACAATAGCTTAAAGAAACAAATAGAAACCTTAGAAGAGTAAGAAACTTGATGTAGAAGGTCAACAACAGAAAGGAAATGACAGAAGGGTCAGCACACTTAAGAAGTCAGTAAAAATCTCCAGCTTGAGAAAGAGAACTATTAGCAGGGAAGAGGTGGCCCATGACTTTAATTACAGCACTGAGGAGGCAGAGGCAGGCAGGATCTCTTTGTATTCAAGGCCAGCCTGGTCTACAAAGCAAGTTCTAGGACAGCCAGGGTTATACAGAGAAACCCTTTCTCAGAAAATAAAAAAATCGTTGACAACCCATCCTCTCTGAAAAAGTTAACAGCCTAGTCAAGAAACCATCAAAGAGAAATCTTAAAAATTATGATAGGGATGCTGAAGTGTAGCTCTCCACAACTGATGGCTTCTGGCAGAGGATACAGGTAGGGAAGAACTGTTTTCTTTAAGGGGCTAGCTACTGGAAGTGACCATGCTCCAGTGAGTATATAGGCAACAAAAATTGAACTTGAGTTATTTTTTCCTCTTTTTTTGGGGGGAGGTCACAAGGTTGAGGGATGGGCATGGGAGGACTTGGAAGTGAGTGTGATGGTGTGTATGATGTGAAATTCCCAAATTATGAACAAATATTCTGATAAAAATAAACAAAATCATAATTGGAGACAGTAATTAAGAGTGCTTGTTGTACAATCATAAGCATGGGAGTCTGCATCCTACCTTGCAGTGGCAAGCCAGGCACCCTGCATATGCCTCTAACCCTGAATTGATCTAAGTGGACTCAAACCCACTGAAGCTTGCTGACTTCCAGCTTCACCAAGAAAACTTGAGTCACTCTGCCTCCAAAAAAGAACAAAGTGATAGAGGACACAAGACACCCACTTCAGGACTCCATGCAAGAACACAGGTGTGCACACTTGCACATGCATGTGCGTATACACCAAACATATATAACACATATACCAAACTCATAAATACACACAAATAAAAATGAACAAAGTACAGGAGGCGGTGGTTGGGCACACCTTTAATCCTAGCACTTGGGAGGCAGAGGCAGTCGGATCTCTGAATTTGAGACTAGTCTGGTCTACAGAGTGAGTTCCAGGACAGCCAGGGCTAGATATAGAAACTGGTAGTGGGGGTGGAGGAATATGCTACAACAAACTATGAAAAAGGAGGCCATTAATTTGAAAGACAACAGGGAAGGGTATATAGGAGGACTTGGAACAAGGAAAAGAAAGGGGAAAATGTAATTAAATTATAATCTTAAAAATTTTTTAATTAACAAAGCCTCAAATATTGTCAAAACAGTAGAAGAGTCTAATGCGCCAGCCCCAGAATCTACAAAAAGATGGAAGACCAATCCCACAAAGTTATCCTCAGACCTTTGTGGCCTACGAGGACACCAGGCATGCACATGACACAGACATATATGTAGGTAAGATATTCACACACAGTTAAAAAAAAAATACAGAGCCAGGGGGTGGTGGCGCACGCCTTTAATCCCAGCACTTGGGAGGCAGAGGTAGGCGGATCTTTGTGAGTTCGAGGCCAGCCTGGTCTACAAAGTGAGTCCAGGACAGCCAAGGATACACAGAGAAACCCTGTCTCGAAAAAACCAAAAAAAAAAAAAAAAACAAAAACAAAAACAAAAACAAAAAAAATACAGTGCATTCCTGGACTCCTGGCAGGAAGGATCATGAGTGTGAAAGCAGCCTAGACTACAAAACAAAACCTGTCTCAAAGGTGTCAGAATGAGCCCCCAAAAAAGAAATTAGCCAACTAATTACTGTTAACAGAAAGGGCACTTCATATAAATGGATGACTTCACCAAGAAAGCACAACTGTAGCTCTGAATGCCTTTCATGGGAAAAGATTCAAAACGAAAATCGACACATACCAAAAAAAAAAAAAAAAACACGACAATCTAATCTAATTATAATTAGAGGCTTCAATATACCTCCCTGGGTAGCTCATCAATCTAGCAGACAGAACATCAGCAATGATAACCACTCCTGTACTGGCTATTAACGACTGTGAACCAAACAGTTGAGAGAGTCAATTTAAGGAAGAAGTATTTTCAAATTCTGTGTGTATGTATGTGTGCACATACATGTGCACTTCCGGGTATACATCCAAATGATTTCTCACCAAACCACAAGGACGTTTCCTCATCTATGTTCATAGCAGCCTTATTTGTAATAGCTAGACACTGGAAACAACCCAGATGTCCCTCAACCAAAGAATGGATTAAAAAACTGTGGTACATTAGCTATTAGAAACAATGAAATCATGTAATTTGCAGCCAAATGGATGGAACTAGAGAAGCTCACCCTGAGCGAGCTAACCCATACTGAAAAGGATGCACATGGCATCTATTCACTTATAATTGAATTTTAGCCATATAGTACAGGATATCTATACTACAACCAATGCACCAAAGGGAACATGAACATATCCTTTGTTGTCTGTCAATGAGACACTTTGCCCTAGTGGTGCTGCCTTGTAGGCCTCCAGTGTATGAGGAGGCTCTTGGCCCTCATATGACTGCTAAACTGGGGCAGGGTACTGTTATGTAGGGACACTCCACTCCAAAGGAGTGGGTTGGAAGGAATAGGGGGTAGAGGGTGGGAGGGCAGGACTGGGAGGGGTGAAAAGAGGGTACTGTGATGGAGATGTAACCTCAAGCAATATAGAAAGAAAGAAAAAAAGGAAGGAAGGAAGGAAGAAACAAACCAAAGGCAGAGGAAGAAAAGAGAAGGGCTACAAAAGTGGTCTGGGGGAAGAAAACATTATTTTTATCAAGTGAGAATGTTAAGAAGCGTGTGACTTAAACACAAAGACGCTGTGAAGTTCTCCACCAAGGTCAAAAAGCTTGAGGGGTGTGAGGTGTTAATAAATGTCACCTAAGTTCTTATTAAGCTTGGAAAAATACGTGCAGAAGGAAACGTATGGCTGAACCAAGAATGGCCTAAGTTGACGTGTTTTTCAGGTGTGATGGAGGAGTTACACTGTTTTGTTCTCGTAATAAAACCGGAAACTAAACACCACGAAACCATAACAAAAGAAATTACAATCTCCTCCGAGAACCGTTCCACAGGAGTCTAGGTAGAGACAGAAAGCAGCCGTAACCTCCCTCGGCAGAGTCCTAGTCCTGAGCCAGGAGGTCCGCATCCTAGTTCAAATTCAAGGACCTGAGAGTCACGCCTCACCCCAGCACCCGGAAGAGGAGCGCAGCGAACACTGGCTGTCCGCGGCTGACTCACCCCGCAGCCACCGCGGCTGCGGGGACAAGGCCTTCCTGAGTGTGCCGATCCGACCACACAGCAGAGGGGTGTCCCCTCGGAGCCCAGGTCATGACCGGGGGAGAGCGACTCCAGCACCCTTCTCGCGGTCCCACCTCCTCCCACGGCTCGAGCCCGACCTCGGACCGGACCCGGTCTGCCAGGGCTTTTCCTTTCTCCCCCCTGATACGGGCGGATGGTTTGACCTCACGGTCCTAACGCCGGCTGGGGCCCGGTTAACGCGGAGCGTAGAACGTAGAGGCAAACAAAGATGCCTGCGGCTAAGGGGGGGGCACTCTCACCTGGAGGGATCCAGACGTGAAAACGCAAGAGACTCACTTCCGACTAGCCGCTCAGCATCCAAAATGGCCACTAACTCGACCTCACCACCGCGAACTCGAGCGGAGGGATCCACGGGGCCGCGTTGGCCACGCCCTACCTTGCAGGGATTGGCTGCTCGAGCAGCAGTGGGCGGGGACGGGGACTATTTCCCACGGCGGAGACGCGGTACTTTGACTTCTGACACTACACGTCACTCCAGAGCTTGAGTTACTTGCTAGGGGCGCGCCTAGCAAGCACTTCGCCCTGGATGCGGCCAGGCCGGTGGAGGCTGTGCCTGGAGTCCGTGGCCAGTACCCTTCCTCCAGATTGTTCCAGCCCCTGGAAAAACCGGCTGCAGACTACCTAGCAGACGCCCGCGGTACGGTGCGAAGGCTGGCTCCCCAGCTTCGCTGGCTGGTCGGTCGGCCTCGGAGGAGCGGGATTCTGCACCTCGGCTACTGTCTACCGACGCTGGTCCTCCCTTCCGCTCCGCTTTACCACTCTCTGAGCCGCAACTTCACTAACCTCCGCACGACCGCCACCGCCACCGCCACTTGGTCTCATTTCTATCTGTATTCTGAGGAGATTTTTCTGGGCTTAGCGTGCAAGAGCCTTCCAGTATTCTTGCTCTTGGCCCTTCTATAGAGGCCGTAGCTACCAAGACAAATGGTAATGGTTCTTGGGTCAGTCGTAAAGCGAGGACTCCGTGTTACACTACGAGGATTGTGTGAAGTTAAAAATAACTGGCTTGTAACCATGCGCGGCATTTCAAAGCGCCAGGATTCCGGGACCCCAGAAGACACAGTATTTGGTTCCCTTCTAACGTTCGGATCTTTTCCCCAGTAAAATATTTGCATATATAAGTTGTAGTTCTGCAACAAGATATGACATTTGTTGCTAAAAAGTTTCTCTGACACACACACACGATCGGAACAACAAAGTACAAAGCTAGGACAGTTTATTGGACTTACTGGAACATAGGTGACAGGTCACTTAATAAACATATGAGTTATCACTCTCCCCAAAATAAGATTGCACTGGAAAGTCTTTACCCAGTAGGAATGAAGGCTTCCGGGCATAGATGGAGCCCAGTCCCCTGCTGGTCCCCAGCCCATATACTCTATCCCATCTCCAGGCCACATGCAATTAGGGCAGATTTGTGTACAACAGGTGGTAGAGAGTGCCTGGATACCCAGGTGAGGGTTCCAACACCATCTTGACTCCGCTTCATGAGAGGATGATGTTCCTGAAGATGGCTGTTGTTTGACTCCAAGGATAATAGAGTATCACAGCATTTAAAAAATAATCATTTTTTTAAGGGAGCAGGTGGCTCAGATTTAAAGTGCATAGAGATAGCCGGGCATTGGTCGTACACACCTTTAATCCCAGCACCTGTGAGGCAGAGGCAGGTGGATCTCCTAGTCAGAGGATGGCCTGGTCTACAGAGCAAGTTCCAGGACAGCCAGGGCTACACAGAGAAACCCTGTCTCAAGAAACAAAAACAAAATAATAATAAAATAAAGTGCCTAGAGATATCCTACCAAAGGTACAAATGTCTGTGGACCTTGTTTAGATACAGTTTCAAACTAACCAGTTATAAATGACAATTTTTTAGACAAATGAGGACATTAGATAAGGGGCTAGGTGATATCAAATATTATTTTGCCATTTTTTGTTGTTTTTTTCAAGACAGGGTTTCTCTGGTCAATTGTTATTTTGTATGAAGAAATCTTTTAATGTAAGATATGCGTATGTATAGAAAGATAAAATGGTGGCGAAAAAAATTCAGTTGTGGAATGGTGACAAGTACCGTGGTGTTGTTACTACCATATATGTCACCTAATTCCAATTTCAGGGGATCTGACATCCTCTTCTGGCCTCTTGAGTAGCTGCAGTCACATGCAGAGACACAGTCCTATAATTTTTAAAGTAATTTTTATTTAAAATAAAATAATTTTTAAAGATGCTCAGAGTCATTAACCAAAAAGTAGGAATAAATTTGTTAGACATGTCTGGTGGTTGTAGTGGCACACAGCACTTGGGAGGCCGAGGCAGGTGACTCTCTGTGAGTTCAAGGCCAGTCTGGTCTATAGAATGAGTTCCAGGACAGCCAGGGTTACACAGAGAAACCCTGTCTCAAAAAACAACAACAAAAAAAAAATTACTGGACATGGTGCCACACACTTTTAATCCTAGCACTGGGGAGGCAGAGCCAGGAGGATCTCTGTGAAGTCAGGGCTAGTCTGATCTATACAGAGAGATCCAGGATAGCCAGGGCTTATTTGAAAACTTTTTAAATAATAAAGTTTATAAAGTTTGCTGGATGTGGTGGCACATGCCTTTAATCCTAGCACTCAGGAGGCAGAGGCAGGAGGATCTCTGTGAAGTCAGGGCCAGTCTAGTCTACAAAGTGATTCCAGGATAGTCAAGGATACACAGAGAAACCCTGTCTCTAAAAACCTTAAAAAAACTTTTTAAATAAAAAGGAAAGAAATTCCACCAGAAATGACGATGCTGTCCTGTAACCCCAGTGCTTAGGAGGTAGAGGCAAGAAGGTCAATAGTTTAATGTTGTCCTTAACTACATAGAGTAGTCAAGGACAATCTGGGATATATAAGACCCAATTGTTTTTTAATGGTTCTAAATTAATTCTCACAATTTAAAGGAGTATATAGCATTATATGTGAACCATAATTTCTTTCTGAGATTGGGTTTTGCTATGTAGTCCAGGCTGTCCTACAACTCCCTATTGTGTTTTGTTTTGTTTTGTTTTGTTTTTTTCCCCAAGTGTTGGGCCTGCAGGCATGTACCACCATACCTGGCTTGGATCATAATTATTTAAGCAGAGTTCTACTGATGGGCATTTAGGTTATTTCCAGTGTTTTGCTTATGAACAATGCAGAGACTAGCTGTTTACCAGCATGAACTGTACTCACTGGGTAAATTCCCAGAAACAAAAGAACTGGGACAGAGCGTAGGTACATTTTTTTTATTCTAATAAATATTGCCTAATTGCCTTTCATAGAAATATCAGTTTACATCACTAACACCAAAGCATGAAAATTTCTATCTCCCTGTGTCCACAGCAGCACAGTACAATAGGATAACTTGTAGGATCATTGACAATAATAACCTTAATCAAACCCTAGAAGTAAATAGATATTTTTACACCTGTAATCCCAACACTCAAGAGGCTGAGGCAGAAGAGGATTGCCATGAGTCCCATGTTGGCCTGTGCTACAGTATAAGACCCTGTCTCAAATATAATTGCAAGCTGGAGGGATGAGAGGCAGCAGTTCAAGGCTACCCTTCTTGCATAGCAAGTTTGAAGCCAGCCAGCTACTGAAAATGTCATTAATCTCCAGCCTCGTGTCAGGATTTATTTAGAAAAATTACTTCCTATTTAAGAGTTTGTTTGGGGGCTGGAGAGATGGCTCAAAGGTTAAGAGCACTGGCTGCTCTTCCAAAGGACCTGGGTTCAAATCCAAGAACCCATATGGCAGCTCCAAACTGTAATGGCCAGGCATGGTGTGGCACGCCTTTAATCCCACCACTCTGGAGGCAGAGGCAGACGAATCTCTGTTAGCTCAAGGCCAGCCTGGGCTACAAAGTTAGTTCAAGAAAGTCAGGAATACACAGAGAAGCCCTGTCTCAGGAAAAAAAAAAGAAACAAAATAAAACCTAAAAACAAACAGTTTGTTTAGAATGAGTGATCATTGCCTTTATATTAGGTTTTAACAAAACCCACCAGTCTAATGTTAGAGAATCTCTAACGTCTCGGTTATGAATTGTACTACAAGCAGCCAAGTTGTTAAGACACTATCTGGAGACAGATAGGGAGCAGTGTCTGTCCTTCCCTCAACCAACCAGTTTCATTCAGATGCTAAATAGAATCAAAAGTAAAGTAAAGTACTCTTTCACTTGAAAGTCTTTTGTTGTAGGACAGAAAATAACATATTAGGTTTCTTTGGCTAGCCACGTATTCTTTTTTGTATAAATCCTTATAATTAGTGGCTGTAACTAAAATCTAACGCAGTGTGAACTCGGTAAAGTGAGTTTCTCACTAGCAGGCCTGTCAGACCTGTTTTTGAAGAGCCCCTCCAGCTAGGAATGGCTTTTTACAGGTTGGAAAGTGTGATGATAGCAGGGACAGGAGGAGGTGGTGACATTACCTTTCCCACAAAGCTTATCATATTTACTACTAGGTCCTTTCTAGAAAACATTTGCCAACTCATACAATAAAAGTATTGCACAATGAATAAGAGAAAGATAATGGCACAGTGAACTACATAGGTTTTGGGTTTTGGGTTTGTTTGCCTTGTTTTGTTGTCTTTTAAAGACAGTCTCATGTCATGTAGCCCAATCTGACCTCAAACATCATATGTAACCAAGGATTAACCTGAACTTCTGCTTTTCCTGCTATCTCCTCCTAAATGCTGGATTACAAACAAAAGGAACTGAGTTCACCCCCTGAGCAACCATGTCAAATGCTAGTGTAGTCACCCTTGTAGGCCTAGGTAGCAGGAAACAGAGATCTGAGCAGATTTGGAGCTCACTGCCCAACCCAGGTTAGCAGATAGTGATCACTGTGTTCAATGGGAGATCCTACCTCAAAAAAGACAAAGTGGGGGCTGAAGAAATGGCTTAGTGGTTAAGCACACTGACTGCTCTTGCAGAGGACCCTGGTTCTGTTTCCAGCACCCACATGGCAGCTTACAACTTTCTGTAATTCCAGTTCCAGATCAATATCCTCTACTGACCAGAAGAGGATACTGCACCAGACACACATACATAATGCAGACAAAATACTCATATACATAAAATAAAACATACAGTTTTTTAAAAAGTGGAAGACAATTAAAGAAGACATCTGATGTAAACCACTAACCTCCACATGCATACACACTCATGTGCACCCAGGAGCACATACATGCAACTATAGTACATACATGCACACATGGGTGTCCACATGAGTACATTACATACAAAACACAATTGGTTTTTTTTTTTTTTTGGTTTTTCGAGACAGGGTTTCTCTGTGTATCCTTGGCTGTCCTGGACTCACTTTGTAGACCAGGCTGGCCTCGAACTCACAAAGATCCGCCTGCCTCT
>CAJQZJ010021391.1:0-10353 GCA_907164525.1 Lophiomys imhausi | reverse complement strand
TTTTTTAGCCTTCTCATTTTCTTTGGATGTTGTACTGATTTCTTCCACTGAATCTTCCATGCCTGAGATCCTGTCTTCCATCTCTTGCATCCTATTGTTGATACTCACATCCGTAGTTCCTGTTCTCTTCCCTTGGTTCTCCACTTCCTCTTTTAACTCTGACTGTGTTTTCTTTATTGTTTCTATTTCTATTTTCATGTCTTGTATGGTTTTGTTCGTTTTGTACATTTCCTTCTCCAGCTTGCTTGTTTTTGTATGAAAATCTTTCATGGCTTTTTCCTTTTCCTGTTCAAGCTCTGTCACCTTGGCTTGGAGCTCTTTAAATGTGTTGTTCCTTGTTTTGATTTGTAGAGTTGTGGTTTCTTTGAATTCCTTCATAGATTTAAGTTCTTCTTGCAGGGACTCTACCACTTTCCATACTGCAGAATTGTCAATGTTTTCATGTGTTTCTGTTGGTGTGAGGTCATCCGAATTGGATGAGCTAGGACAATTCTGCTTTGTTGGAGTCATATTTCCTTGATTTCTATTTTTTTTTTGACCTTTGGCCATTGGATGCGTTTAGCTGTCTGATCTTGTCATTTTCTGTGCTTGGATCCACAGTAGATGATTTGGTGCATGGGATGAATTACTTGGCTATCTTTTGTTGCTTACAGGGGGATTTCAGGGTCACTGTGGTTTTAATCGCCTGAGGCACTGTGAGCTGGTGCAGCCTATTCCCAGGTTGTGGGTAATGGACCGGGATTGTTTCACTGCTCCCAATTCAGACTTCTCTATGTTGCACTCTGAGTTATCAGCCTGTAATGGTTCTGATGGTATGAACCTGTTTGCCCAGGCACAGATTCTGTGGGCTTTGTTTGTCGTCATGGAGGCTGACAGGGTCTGGCGCCACACCTAATACATCTGGATTTTCCAGAATACAGCTATGGTCCCGATTTCTGGTTTCTCACTAGGCTTCTTGCCACAGGTCTGGCCTCTGTGCCTGATTCCCTCCCTGTCTGCGCAGCCGCCGGTCTCCCTCCTTGGCTGCTCGGCCGTGGGTGCACTGAGCCCCGGATTCTCCGGCCGCCTGAATGGTCCTCTTGCCCCAGCAGCTCAGCCGTAGGTGCGTGGATCCCTGGCCCCGCCCACGCCTGGCTCTCTCCCCAGTTGTCCTGCCGTGCGTTCGTGGGGTTTTGGCCTGCCAGCCAGGCTCCCTCCCCAGCTGCGCTGCCATAAGTGCACGAGATTCGGCCCCTCCCGCCCGCCTTTGGGTTCCCAGCTTCCTGCACCTCCGCCCTCCGCTTCATGAGTGGCTGCGGACCACTCGCTGAGCTCCCTGTTTGTTCCTTGGTAAGACTTCCACTATCTCGCAAAGTTTTTCAAGTGGGTATAAGTTCTTCCTGAGGTGTGAGGACCCCAGTAGGCTCATGATCTATTGCCAAGTGGCCTCTGATTCTGCCTGCTGTGAGTTGGGGTCGATCTTACCAGGCGCCTCTCCAAATGGGAGTTCCCGAATCCCGGGTTTAGTGGCTTCCATGTCTGCGAGAAATGGAGGGAGAGCCTTACCCTGGGACTTTTAACAGTCCCTTGGGAGCTGTGAGTGTTCCCGGGGGGGTCTAGCCCCTCCGGTTTTTGCACAGTGCCCAATAACTCTGTGTTTTTTATGGCTCTTTTTTCCCCACGTTCAAAATGCGTCAGTGTAGGTCACCACCATCTTGGCCCCCCCGCCTTTATTATTTTTAAGTATGGTCCTTGTATGCCTGATCTCTCCAAGACTTTTTTTTTTTTTTTTTTTTTTTTTGGTTTGTCGAGACAGGGTTTCTCTGTGTAACAGTCTGGCTGTCCTGGACTCACTTTGTAGACCATGCTGGCCTCAGACTCACAGAGATCTGCCTGCCTCTGCCTCCCAAGTGCTGGGATTAAAAGGCGTGTGCCACCACTGCCCGACCTCTCCAAGACTTTTAAGATGAAGGGGTGCTGTATTTTTCAAAAGCATTTTCAGCGTCCAATGAGATAATCAAGTGGTTCTTTTCTTTCAGCTTGTTTATGTGATAGATTAGATTGATGGATTTTCTAATGTTGCACAACCCCTGCATCCCTGGGATGAAGCCTACTTGATCATGGTGTATGATACTTTTGATGTGATCTTGGATCAATTTGCAAGCATTTAATTATTTTTGCATCCATGTTCATAAGGGAAATTTTCTTTCTCCATTAGGTCTTTGTGAGGTTTAGGTATCAGGGTGACTATGGCCTCACAGAATGTGTTTGGCAGTATTCCTTCTGTTTCTATATTGTGGAAGAGTTTGAAGCATATTGGTGTTAGCTCTTTTTTGAATGTCTGGTAGAATTTTGTGCTGATAACATCTGGACCTGTGCTTTTTTTGGTTGGAAGACTTCTAATGACTTCTTCTATTTCCTTAAGTGTTCTAGGACTGTTTAATTTGCTTACCTGTTCTTGATTTAACCTTAGTAGGTGGAATCTATCAAGAAAGTCATCCATTTCATTTAGATTTTCCAATTTTGTAGAGTACATAAAACATAAAATTAGGTAGGTAGGATCTGGGAGGATTTGGCAGAAGGGAAACATGATCAAAATATATTAAAATTTTTTTCAAGGAAAACATTAAAAAACGATCGAAATGAATTGTGAAAAAGCCAATGAAGCCTATCTGAAAAAGCTGAAATATGAAGGATTTGTTTTCTGGGTGATACCATGAAAAGACATAATGACTATTCTGTTTTTAATAATTTGACTTTTCATTTATTTTGCTTTATTTTATTATTCACAAAAATGTTGATGTCTCTTGTCTCCTTGCCCTCTTTCTTCAGAGAACCATTTAGCGCCTGTCAGATGTCATGTTACATGTTATAATAACACCACATGGCTATATGCAATACTATAAAATATACATGTGACAGCTAGTCATAACCATGTCGATGATGATAAGATTCTATTATACACTTTAAACGTCCTTATGACATTTACATCACCGCTACCTCTACACTCATCTTTGTGATTGTTATTAAAAAAATTCATCACTCATTTTTACCCTTTTCTTTCAAAATTTCACTGCATGGAGAAAAAGGAAGTCAAGCAAACATATTGGATGACCTACGTACACTGCTTTCATGAGTTTAAGTCTTTTTCTGTTTATCACTGTTGGCGAATGGAGAGTAGGCCATTGGAAACAAATTTTCTCTAAGCACAAAATAATGTCTCTCAAATATTTTGTTTTAGAAAATTTGCAAAACATACACAAATATCACACTATTGTCATATACGGGGAGAATACAAGAATAGGAATTTTTATGTCAAAATAGGAAATATTGAACAAACTGAAAAATAAACATGAAGTAGTAAATGGAAGGAAGATATACCTGTAGATAATAATCAAGTTGAAGAATATGAACTGATTTTCCATATAAACATACTAGTAACAGTAGAGAAAGTGAAAACATGTGTAGTATGATTTGTTCTGGAGCCAAAACATCAAAGCCTCTGAACTGCTGTTTCTATCTGTGAAATTAAATCCAGGAAATAAGTATGCTATTAGCATCTCTGGGTGAATTCTTTAGATTTCTTCTGGATTCTTCTGGCATTTTTAAAAAGTAACTTTTACTTTTATTCACATGTTGAATAAAAATATTCTTCATGAGAAGGATCTCACTCAGTTACATAAGAAGCCTAAGCTGTAGCTCAAGCACCTCAGTCTTTTCCAGAAATTAGCTAAATTAAAGACACTTCATAATGTTACTCTAGCAAGCTGAAAATAGGGGAGATTAAATGTTTACTATTCCAGTCATGACCCAGATGCACAATGTAATACCATCTGAGAGAAAAGGCTTTTGCCAAACTGTATAAAGAGCAATAATCGAGAAGAAAATTCTATTAAAAACCTACAATAAAAAAGTAAGATTAAAACCCTGAAACCACAAAATAATCAGCCACACAAAAGCTCACTGTTTAACTAACATAAACTTATGTCATTCTTGTCTCATGCCAAGGAAATGATTATTTGTGAGTAAAATTGTGTGTCCTTCTTTTTCCTTCCACACCACACCCTCTTACTCAGGAATCTGCAAATACCATTCCTGCCAATTGTTTCAGAGAAAAATATAGACTAATTAAAATGCTAATCTTTAGTAAACACATAAGTACTTTCATGAAAATTAAACACTTTGGCTGCTAATTCGTGAATGCCTGCTCAGACATCAGGAACACTGAAACCAGTGTGAACTTCACAATCTTAGGCTTAAAACAGCCTCATCTACACGTCAAATCCACTTCATAGCTGAGAGTATCTGCCATTGAAATCACCCAGTGTGCCTTCTTTCATGAGTATGTAAGGAGAAAAGAAAATTGATGTGCACTTTGAGAAGATTATTTAAAGCCTGTGGATTCATTAGGAGAGAACTTAATTGTGATCGAATCTATAATCCGTTCAGTTCATCCCATAAATAATAACAGTCTGAACTCTATTGAATCACATGGCTCCTTTTGCAGAAATCTATGGAAGAGAGTTCTCAAATTGAATAGATGGAACTGAATGGACTTGGGAAGTGGGAACTGGAATTTGATGGACAGCCTTTCACCTCTAGGTTATTGGTTTGTATCTGACCCAGGTTATGAAAAGTCGTTGCTCTACAATGACTGTTTAGTAGTTTTCTGTGTAATGAGCTGCTGGCTTCAGTCCATTCCTCAGTGGACAGGTGTCTACTTGCATTCCCAAATCACCACTCCACTTGTCATTCACATTTGAGGTCAAGAACTAAATAGAAAGAAACTGGGGCCGAAATACTTTCTCATTCTGATGAGTATAGGCTTTCTTTGTTGGTTGACTTGGTTGAAAAGCAAAACCCACCCTAGTCACTGTTCAAACTCTGTCTATTTCTATCAAAGAAGACTTTATTGTTTATGGCTTCAGTCATAACGAGAAATAATTAGATCCTCCCATGTATGTGTTTTTATTGTTACATATCACAAGATGAGATAACTAAGTATACTCTCTGCCCCAAAGGACATTAAAATTAAAATTTATTTTTTAGCGTCAGCAGGGATGTATCATACTGAGAGAGCGTTTACATCTGGCTTTAATTCATCGACACAGGAGAACTATGATACAGGCCTGAATCCTCATTGAGAGGCAATGGATAAACATTGTATGATATTTTTGACTAGAAGAACAGCTCTCTTTGAAGTGAGTAATAGAAGACATAGAAATGTTTTGAGTTAATGTTTTCTGGAACCTACAGAGGGGAGAAAAACGACTTTGCTTAAATTTGGTTTAACTACTTTTGTTTCTGTAGTTTATAGCATTATACACATAAAACTTTTTTCTTAGTGTTTCTGGAAGAGCTTGTATCTTAAAATAACTAACTGGTCAAGGCCAGAGATTAGGGAATTGATAAGTGCTAATTCTGGACTTTGGATTAAATATTCCATTATGAATATGTGACATGGTTACATGTATAAATCAGCTTAGCATCTCAAAGGTCTTTGTTTATGAAGGAATTAGAAAGTTCTTCCTCACTTGCTTCTGTGCTCTGGTCTCCACTCATTTAGGATAAACAGCTGTTTGGGAAAATTTTTATTTCTAAGGTTCTTGTGAATCAGGATTTAATGAAAACTTTTAATTCATGCTTAATCAGTGTTTTCCTTCTTCTTAATTTTAAAACCCTAACCTCTAATAAAATGGGTTAGCCATATCATTACACTATTTCTGTTATTCATATATATAAGAGCAAACATTCAATACTTGTTTACTTGTAGAAACAAACAAATACCAGGAACCTAGAGGTGAAAAGTTTTCATACCGTTGCTATTTTTTTTTTTTGGCTATTATTTCTGTATTTGTTTCTTTTAGAGGCAGTGAGAAAATTGTACAAGTGTTTAGGTCTGTTTTTTGGTAACATGACCATTGATAGATAAACATTAGTAAACATTAGTTGGTGTTTTCATACATTCCATAATATAGAAAGTGCTTAGTAAATTTGTAGGCTAAAAACTTGACTCAAAGTTTGGCAATATTCATGTAGTTAATTTTTTGGTTGGAAGATAAGTATTATTTGCATAAATATCTATTAAGTTTAGGAAACATTAGTAATAATATAAATAAGGAGCAATAATAATAAGAAAACAGATAAGAGCAATTTTCTCATTTCTTGGGAAAACTATGACAAATTTCATTCTAACATGTAATAAGGATTATTTCTATTATATTACTCTCTTTGTGAGAACATAAAAATAAAATAACTTGGACTGAAGAGATAGCTCAGCAGTAAAGAGTTTATACTGCTCCTACCCAAGTTCAGCTCCCAGCACCATGTGTGTCAGCTCACACTGCTTGTAATGGGCACATGCATTCACATGAGTATATTCCTCCACACGATGGACACACACCCACACTTAAGGAAATAGCTCTTAAAAATCTCAGAATAGCTGTACTTCTTCAGTGGGGAATTTAGCAAAAGGCTAGACTGTTTCAACATTAGTGATTTTGACTGGACTCTGAGAACTTGTCAAAATCCTCCCCTAGAGAATAATGTCATGTGGTGCCATTTTCCTCTAATTCTTCCTGCTCATATTCAGTCTGATCAGCCTAATATCTTCCTGATTTGAGATGGTCTCATTCTTATGCATTTTGGAGAATTAAATGTACAATTATTTTTTTACCCAATCAACATAGCTTCTGAACCTTAATGCAGAAGCCTTGAGATAAACAGCATGTTAAGAAATGCTGTCCAGACTGCTATCCAAAAAGGACAAAACTTGGAAGCAGGTAAGTCGACAGCCTACCTCTGCCAAGACAGGGTAGGCAAGTCCTTCATAATTCCTGCTCTACAATCAATGTCTGTCAGAGAAACAGGGCCAAACGGCTGAAGATTGATCCTGTAATGTATGGAGAGAAGATGGGAACTGTCCAGGCAGCCACTGGTATGTAATTTCTTAGTTTTGGAAGCTGCGGGCCCTGCACTTCCTATATAATCAGATATATTTATCCCTCTCAGGTCTCTGAGGTGATTGAAGACTAGATGGCTAGATTCTCATAGTTAAATTTTGAGTTGTTTAGGAATCAAGAGGGTGTTCTGGATCTAAGAAGATGTTTTTAAAATTTTGAAGCAAGTTAATATGAAAGCTGAGTTAGATATAGAACTTCAAACTCATGGAGATGGTTAGATAGTAGAATGTTAAAGTCAGGTGCCAAATACATATGGACTGGACATTGGGAATGTATGCTAAGCCGTATAACTCTCATAATTGTGGCCTATTTATTTCTGTTGTTTTGTATTGTATTTATTGTTATAAGAGAAAGAGCCATTTATTGGACTGAAAGGGGGAGCTGTTGGGGGGAAAAAGATATACCTTAAACTAAAAAAAAAAGGGTAGAGGATGGGGGGGTTGAGGGGGGAGGAGGGTGGAAGGGTGGGACAGGAGGGGGGAGTAGTGATTGAGATGTAACTTGAAGAAATAAAAAATAAATTATAAAAAAAAGAAAAGGAAAAAAAAATGCTGTCCATAAATTCTAGTCATTTACCAGTATTTATTTCTACATCCTGCACCATATCTTTTACCCAAAGAAATTAATCTTCAGAACAATAAATTGAGTCATGTTCTTCCAGTTTTTCTTACAATGCATGTTGAGTACAGTGTTGTTAAGTAGTTGTTCATGAAGCGAATGTTATGGTCAGGTGGTAGAAGTGGCTGTACTGACCCCTTCAACAGTACTGCTCATTTATCTTATGTGGGCACAGGAGTGAAAGAGGACCAGTGTGGGGCCAACACCATTGTAGGTGTTACATGTGTGCGTAATTGTGTTTGTGCATGAGTGTGTGAGAGAAAGTGGGGTGTGTGTGTGTGTGTGTGTGTGTGTGTGTGTGTGTGTTGTTTAAATACAGCTGTATTCAGTTCCTCACATTGATGGGAAACATCTTGTGAAAGCATTGAGAGAAGGCCTGCAGTAAGTTATTCAGTCCAGCAATTATTGCAAATTAGAATCTTTTTCAGGAAAGAATATCAATTTGGGAGTAGATGGAGCACATTAGCTTTAGCTAATTCAACCCTTTTTTGAATGGGGCACATTTTCTTAGAAGGAACCATAGAGATAAAGGCATCATGTGAATCAGAACCAAACTGCTGAATGAAGATATTGGTGGACTGAGGCTATTCATTTCCATTTACAGAAGCCAAATTGCTAAAGAGTCATGGGAATGGAAGAAAGAGACTTGTTTTTAAAATGCTCCCGGACATTTGTGTGCCTGAGTCATCCAACGTAGTATCTCACTCTGTTGCCACCCGGAGTCCCATTCACTGGTTTGTTTAACCTCAAAGTGGGAAAGTAACTAACACAAATACATTCATTGTCCATGCTCTAATAGAATTAAGATTCCCAATACACTGCCTGCATTTGGATGAGGTTTGTTACACACTAGCTTTTATGGTCACACCCTTTTCCCTTGTTGGTTCTTAAGAATGGCAGAAACAGGAGACCAGAAATTTTGTAAGCTCATAAATATGAAGCACACTGTGTTTGAATAATGCAAGGGTGGTGATACAAATGGACCAATGCCAGAAAGCTTGAACTGAAAGCTCACAATTCATCCTCACATCACTATGAATAAGAAGGAAGGAGAAAGAGACACTGTGTTAGCTACAGCTATGCTGCCAGGAGACTTGGGTAGTTCTCTCTAATGGACCGGTATGGCACAGAGCTTTGAATCACACACTGTTTACCCAGAAGACAGGAAGTAGGCCTATTATTCTCTAGAAAGGCCAGCTTCACAAGTTGGTGAATTACATAATAATGTTTATTTCACACCACACAGTATCAGCTTGAGTAGCTATAAGCTTTTGGAATAAGCCTGTATCTAGTGTTTTGCCAGTCACTGTCAGTCGAATTCAGTGTGTTCAATGTGGAGGCAGGTACTATGTGACTGTGTGCCAGGACCAACACAGATGTCAGCAGCTATTCTTACTAACCTGTAGCTTATCTATGACTTCAGCTATCTCCCCCACTGCTCAGAAACCCGGCAGTAAGTCAGCCAGGCTGTATGCTTCTATTCTCTTTATGGACTGACTCCCTTTTCTAAAAATAGTGCTATGCTTTAATATCCATATTGTCTTTAAAATACTGGAGTTGCCACTCAGGTATTTAGTGAGTACATTAGGTGGTAAGAATGTTGCTCTGTCTTTGCCAGATTGAAACTGGCTGTGTACTTTTGATGGATAAGATTTTGTTATATGATGATGGGAAAGAAAATATTTGCCTTTTTCTATGCAATAAAGTGAGATTAAAAATTGATTTCATTTAATGAGGAATTCTTTTTTTTAATAATTTATTTTTTATTTCTTCAAGTTACATCTCAATCACAATCCCCTCCCTACTCCCCCCTCCAGTCCCACCCTTCCACCCTCCTCCCCCTCAACCCCCCCATCCTCTTCCCTTCTTTTTTTTTTTTTTTTTTAGTTTAAGGTATTTATTTTTCCCCCCAACAGCTCTCCCTTTCAGTCCAAATAATGGTTCTTTTTCTTATAACTATAAATACAATACAAAACAACAGAAATAAATAGGCCACGATTATAAGAGTTATATGGCTTAGCATACATTCCCAATGTCCAGTCCATATGTATTTGGCACCTGACTTTAACATTCTACTATCTAACCATCTCCATGAGTTTAAAGTTCTATATGTAACTCAGCTTTCATACTAACTTGCCTCATAATTTTAAAAATCTCAGAGCTCAAGGCCACCTGATACAAAACAAGCTCTAAACAGAGAAAAACTTTGATCCAGGGGTGGAGGAGCACATCTTTAATCCCATCAGTTGGAAACCACATGGCTTTGATTCCAAAATTTAGAATGCAGAGACAGGCACATAGGATTTGGAAAGATTTAAGTTTAAAAGCTACTTACAAAAGGCAGGCTGCAATTCAAACAAATTGTCCTTTGAGATCTCAAAATATATACACTAAAGGTTTGTTTAGCTCCAAAATTTCAAAATAATTTCTTCTTTAATCCGGATTGAAAGGTAATACTTTATATATTATCAAAAAAACCAAATTTGCTCCAGGAAAAATATTACCTGACCCTCCCCAAAAAAAGGTAATTGTCCCAGAGTTAGGATTAGGGCAGGGCTCTGTTCTTATCTTTCCAGGAGATTTAAAGCATCCATTCAAGGAATCCAGGGACAACTGGACAACGGAAACCTCAGCAGAAAACAGATCAGACACCAAAGAAGACGAGTGGCCCAGATGATCCAGCCTTGCAGACTTCTTCAATAGCAGTTTCCTCAAAAGTCTATAACCACAACAACTCAAAATCGCTGAGATCGTTCAGCTCCACAGACTACTCCAGCCAGATCTTCAGTAAAGT